>CABEEJ010003734.1:0-45931 GCA_901482245.1 Timema douglasi
ACGATCATCACTACGACCTAGGAACTAGAGCTGTTAACAACACGTCAGTTAGCGATCATCCTTACGAGCTAGGAACTAGAGCAACATATCAGTCCACGATCATCACTACGACCTAGGAACTAGAGCTGTTAACAACACGTCAGTTAGCGATCATCCTTACGAGCTAGGAACTAGAGCAACATATCAGTCCACGATCATCACTACGACCTAGGAACTAGAGCTGTTAACAACACGTCAGTTAGCGATCATCCTTACGAGCTAGGAACTAGAGCAACACATCAGTCCACGATCATCACTACGATCTGGGAGCTAAAATAAACTTGAACGCACGGCAATTTCACTGAATGTTATTTTAAATATTATAACTATTCATGTTTATGTTTTACATTATCTTGTAAAATATAATTCTTAAGACGGCTTTACTACCATGGCAAATTACTATTCAACATAGAACCTAGCAATTATGAACGTTGTTGCCATGTTGAACAAAAAAGGACCAATTTAAAACATTATCTTCTATCGCGTATGTTAAGTGTATAAGATAAATAGACTAATAGGTTAAGTTTATTTCCAAGTACGCTTGTGTGTAATAAATATAGGATAATACATTAAATTTATTTATTTGTAAGTTTATTTAAATGGCTCAGCAATTTCAAACAAAATAAAACGATGATGAACATTTAACTATGATGATCAGGGGCGGCATAAGGACCAGGCGAACCGGCCGGCTGCCCGGAGCGTCAGCTTGAGGCTGTGCCAAACAGAACACCAACATAACCTAACATCACTTTGGCATGATACGAAAATAGTTTTATACAATAATGATGGAACTTTATTTGTGTGAGAGGGTAAAGGTGGGAGCAAGAACAACAACAAAATATTTTCTGGACTTTCTACCCTCCTCTTTCCAGTTAAGATTAGAAAATTGGATGCTCATAGAAGCTATTTGAAGTGGTCCTCGTTTAGAGAATTTTTGAAAATCATACCTACTCGTTTAACAGCTATTTAGAATAGTGCTCCCCACGAAATATTTGGAAATTTGGAATATCCTAGAAGCTCTTTGGAATGGTCTTAGCCTGGGGTTTTTTTTCCTATTATGCCCAGGCTACGTTAGGTTTGGAGTCGTTAGTTTTGGAGATTATCTTCATATTATCCTTATTTATATAAGGGGGCGCCAAAATGCAATCCCGCCCGGGTACAAACTTTACCCCTGGTCGCCCCTGATGATGATTCACTCATGAATACAATACTTACGACAGTATCACTCTGAACAAACAAAATAAACTAAAGTCAAGAGGTCATGTATCTTGACAATTACAAAGATAAGCCTTCACTTATGTCTTCATTTAGTCCAATTCTTATAGTAAAGGGAAAATACAAAATTTTCTTGTGATCCAAATTAATAATATTGTACTATTTTATTAGTATTAATAAAATATTAAAAGTGATTGCTGTGGATATTATGTGTGAAAGTAGCTATCTAGTAATTTTACTACCTAGCTGTTAAATAAGGGATCTTCCTATGAAAATTAAACTGTATGTAAGTTAGGAGGTCTCTTGTGTCAAAGCAGCTACGAATTGAGTGGACTTTATTCTAGCGCCATAAGTTGACATCAGTTCAATTAATAAATCAAATAGCCAAAGTTATTATTTATACTTTTTAGTGAGGATTACTCCATCTAGATATTATATTCTGAAAATTGAAAAATGACACCTGGACAAGGGAATCGAACCCGGGAATATCAGTTCAATTAGCCAATAACACGCTTTGGTGGCCGCGTGTTCTAACGCGCTACTCGTGGAGTAGGCTAGAGTGCCAATGACGGGAAGATCGAGGTTCGAATCTCAGTCGGGTGTACTGAAGGGGTTTTTTCCTAAATGGTTTTCACTCTCCCTCCACGCAAATGAGGGTACATTTCCTATTAAAATAACCTTCTTAATCCCTAAAACCATTAGCGTAATAAGTACATAAGCGTATAACCCGAACGGGTAGTAAGACACGATGCTAAAAAAAGCCAATAAGGTCGACCTCGGATAAAGTGCTCGCCTCAAGGTTCAAGCCCGGCCGGGGTCGACGGATTCATCTTGAGTGATGAAAATCCGTGGCACAATTTCCTTCGGAGGGGAAGTGAAATCGTCAACCCCATGTCGAATGTGGCATGTAAAAGAACCCTGAAAGGTATGTGAAAATACCTTTCCACCCCAATTGGTAGGCCCTTTCGCTCTCGCTCATAGAAATTCTCGTTTGTTGAAATAATCAATCGGTTAAGAAAATGCACGTTAAATACCTCAAATAAATAAGCCAATTAAGTAGTTAGAGTTTACTTTGAAGGCCTACTAGCTAGTAAATACTTAGAAAAAATAACTGATAAAACAAAAGAAATAACCTTTAGGTGGATATTAAATGGCTTGGCCTATGACCACTTGAAGTAGAATTGGTATTTTTGTAAACTGGTGAATAGGGTAAATTTGTCCTCTTTATTTGAGCACTTGATGCCTCAACGTGGTAACACTGATTTAAAATAAACTTGTTTGTGTGATCTATAATAATTCTTCTATGCTAGTCATGAAAACCATATATATCTTTTTAGCACCGTATCTTACTACCCATTCGGGTTATACGCTTATGTACTAATTAAGCTAGTGGGTTGGGGATTAAGAAGGTTGAATTTAGAAAACGTGTACTTGCATTTGCGTGAAGATAAAAAGTGGGAAACCATTTAGGAAAAACACCCTCAGTACCATCAACTGGGATAATTCCGACCCCCCAGGGATAATATTGACACCTGGGTTCAGTTCTACTAAAACTTTGTTTTTCTCCTTAATTACGAGTGGTTTCAAATTAAAACTCTTATTGTGTGAATTATAGCTTGATATTTCTACTTTATGAAGCATACATTATGTAATTAAAAAACCATTCAAGCAATGTGTGGAAAAATTCTTATAGTTTAGCCAAGAAAAATTAGCAAAATATATATATATACACGAAAAAACTTTCTGCGGCTAGAAGTGGTAAGGCCTAGGTACAATATGGTATAATTTACTTGTTTTAATGAATATTTAGCATTATTTAATCTATCTAAACAAATGTTTCATACCAAAAAAAATATGTTTTTGTAAAGGTAGTAACATTGACCCCACAATTATTTTACAGCCGGGTAACATTGACCCCCTGAAATAATTTACACATAGAAACATGTTTTGTTCATTTGTTAATTTTTAATAACCAACTATATCAAAATTATAGATTTAGAAACCTTCTTAAACATTTGAATTATTTGCTTAATTTTATAAAATAAAAGTTTAATTTGTCTATGTTGAAAGGAACAGAATTTAATTTGTAAGGTACCTTTTATTAAAAAACAATGGTGAAATTTTCACAGGGTAAGATTGATCCCACTCTAGAGGAGTCATAGTTAACTAACTAAACATCAACATTGACCCTAATGGAATTCTGAACTGATTTGAGTGCTAAAAACCATAAAAGGTCAAAGTTACCCCAAACACTAGGTAATAGTGACGCCTTCTTTTATCCCCCCCCCCCCGCCCTGGTAGTCTACAAAATTAAGACAATTTAATAAACTGGAATGAAAGGTATTATTAATATTTATTAATAAAAATATATTGCCTGGCATTTTTTTTTATAAAATGAAAAGATATTTGATGAGGACTACAAAAAGAGGGTAATTTTTACCCTGGTTGACGATATATACAACTGGGATTTAACCACGATATCCCCGTCATCGGCAGCCTAGTCTATTGCAAGAGTACCACCTTAGACCATGCGGCCACTGAGGTGGGTTAAATCAATTGATTTGAATTTTAATCAGTCACCTACCCATATCGAAAATTTGCACAAAAAGAGATCGCACAGTAAGGGGCATAGTCTCTCCAGGAGTCAAACACAAATAATATTTATGTTTATATGGGTATAGGTCTAACTATTAAACAAATAAGTATTTTTTTATATTCATATAAGAAGTTATGTTTAACTATTAGTTTCAAGAATTTGGTGAAATATAAATAAATGTCTGGGCAGTAGTAGGTATGTACTTGTTTAGTTTTTATTGTAAAGCAAATAATTAAGAGCTTTCAAAACCTACAGTAAAGGCATGCACATACAATTTATTTTAACTAAAAAAATTATCTAAAATGTTTTACTTCAAATGTATTGTCCAATATCCAAATAATAAATAAAAAATAGCCTGAACGGTCAGTTATATGGCTTGTATAAATATTTTGCCATAGTAGAAATAAAAAATAATTAGCTAGCATTAAAGGAATACCAAACCAACAGGCATGATTGTAAATTGATTGTTATTTACCATAAATAAATAGTTTATGACCTTAATTATCAGTTGTGCTTTTACACATAAATAAACTGAAACTGAAAATTGTGAGTAAAACTAAAATGACTTAAAAGCCAAATGTAAAATAATTGTATTATAAATTATCATAAATTAAGATTTAAACTTATATAAGTTAGTTTTTATTACCTATACAAACTATCCTTCACCAGAGTTACCTGTAAAAAAAATCCCAGATAGTCTAATTGATATACTAAGTTACTGTGTATCTTAAACAATGATGCATTATTTTATATAAAAAAAAGAGAACGGCACTTGAGTCGTTTTAGCAATCTGGGCATAATTTTCCGGTACACAGCCATAAAACCATTTCACTTGCTATATTATTTCCCAATTACAACATATAAAACTTTCGGCATGCCATTTAATTTGGATGTTTTACTATTATTAGGTAAATCATTAGCAAATCGGTATCAACTAATAAGATATTTTGGAAATAAATTCGTTATGAGTGTACAAATTAATTACTCTCTCAATGGTTTTAATTTGGTCTCAAATTTAATCAATGATATAAAAAACTATAAAACGAAAAGAAAAAAATAGTTACAGCTGAGCATAGTCACACTTTGCTTAGAATGTTTTAAATAAATAAACAAGTGACAGAGTTAAATTTATGTCACATTTAAAAATCAAGCAAAAAAATGTTTTATTTGGCCTCATTGAAGAATGCTCATTCATAAGTTGTATGTTCCCCAATATTATTATAATGACAAACCCATACATACTTTTTTACGTGAGAATACCCTTAAAATAAGTGTATGATTTTAAAATTACTTAATTCACTAACCTTATTTTTTGATAATTGCATTGACAACAATATGGTTTATAGTAGTCACAATAAATACACAGCTGCTAAATGTCACTTAGCACATTCATTCATTGAACGTCACACGCGACTAGAATATAATTTTAAACTTGAAGTCGAAAATAAATCATTGTTCAGACAGTTCAGACAATTATAAAATGTATTCAAATACTCTCAAGTATAAAAAACACACACAAAAAAGAAACACTAGACTTTGTAGGCACTATGCTAACATTTTGATTTACAACTATTTACTATTGAATGAATGTCAAGGACGCATACCAAGACCACGTGGTCGACCTAGAAATTCACGAGGGAACAAATTCTAGCAAAAAACAAGCAATTTTCCCGACAAATTTTTTCGTTTTAAAGTAGTGAGTTGAATTCCCGTTTCGTGCCAGAGTTTGCAGCAAGAGCTTCTAATACAAGATGTCTGCCTGAGCTTGTTCGTTGGGTGTCAGGCCACAGCATTCAGCGTAGCACGAACGGGCAGGCAAGCTAGATTATGGAACACTCCGCGGCGAGTCAATAATCATTTCCCCCTCTCCTCATACGCATACTTTTATCTCTCTCATTCCCAGTGTGCTTTTAATGCAACAGACAGAGACAGAAACATTTCATTTTAAATTATTCGAATGCGCGGGGGTGGGCAGACGAAGTAATAGTTGTGAATAAACAAATGACACATTAACGCACCTATGTAATAAAACAAAACTGACGTGCCAAGTTTTAATTCGAGTTTTTGAGTGCAAGAATGTGACAAAAACTAGACTTAAGATAATTAGATGTAGTGATAAGATTCAAAACTGTGATAATCGGTGAAATGTATTTATGAAAGAGAAGACACAACAATATGATAGCTGATAGCATTCGAACATCTTTGTCCAAGAAACAATGTTAGATATTTTAGCTTAGTTACAATGTTAAACAAGTAATTTAGTCCATTGTCAATTACCTTTCGATTCTTACAGCTGTAAGGTGTCAACGTCCATCCGTTTCTTCAAGACTAACCAATCCGAATCGGTGTGGCAGCTCTAAAAATCCAATAAAATGTGGAATAACTCCTTACGAAACACTGTTCCTTTCTCGGCTGGGTAGCAATAGCGGACGCTAGGCAACTGTACGATATACCCGGAGTTTGAGTTGCCGGCTCAAGGGGGACATAGCGAATAGAAGAGAGAGAGTGCAAGGGGGGGGAAGAGCGAGTGAGAGAGAAGGACTGTTAGAGAAACGTCGAGAGGGGAGGAAGGAAAAAATAATCACCTGCTGTCTGTGTGTGTGTCCTAGCACGAGAGGGGCGGCAGAGGAAACAGGCGCATTCGGTGTGCGACAGGGGAAGAGCCAGTATTAGAGGGGGACAGTGGGGAAATGAAAAGAAATAACAAAAAAAAAAGGAGCAAGGTAGAGGGAAAAGCAAAGTACAAGTTGGATGGGAAAGCAAGTCGGACGCGACTAACTACGGTGTCGTACAAACTATTGTAGGCAAAAGTGCTCAAATCAACGAGAGAAGAGTGTTTTTTATGACATAAAACAATAACATATGGTTCGTGTGTGTGAGACGTATACAATTTCTAGGAAATGTTATTCGGAAGGTGTATTGATCGTATGAAAACATAGAATGCATTTAAATTTATTAGTGATTTGTATTATTATTTCAAGTGGTGTAACAATGAAAAAGAATTATTATGTGTAGTGCAAGAGAAAAAAACTGGTGTCACAAGGCTAATTCTAGACTTTCGGGTGGTGTGTCAGCTAAATATAAATAATTCTCACTCAAGCCTACCTATATATTAATCAATATAAACTATTTACATCGATTTTATCCGTCATTTATTATTAGCATGTAGCATTGGAAAAGGGGCTTCAGTAGTTCATATTAATTTATCTACAAAATAGTATTTTATATTAGAGTAAAATATATTGGTTGCTAGTGAAACAGCCTCTTCGTCCTGAGTCGTAACGTAAACCTATTAGCGATTTTTAATGATTTTATTAAATAATTAATTATGTATAACTTGAATAATTTACATTGTTTTTATTCATGTGTTTAAATTGATTCGATTTGATCAATTTTCTACCATTATCTGAGCCGGCCTATATGTGTATATGTAGTTTGATTAGTTTAACAAGTGCTTAATGTTTAAATACTTGCAATTGTCATGTCTGACTAAACAATGCTTTTATCTACATTTTCTCCAGATTAGATAACTGACCGCAGGGGAGCTCTTAGTCAGTGCCTAAAGCGACTAAGTGACGTATGAATTTACATTTGATATTCATTGAGCCCGTCGGTGTATTATTTCGACATGATTAGGTAACGCGTGTTTTGAAAAAAAAAAAATTATAGATTTATAGCACAGTTTAACAGTAAAAAAAAACCTTTTGTTAAATTTATTGAGTCGACATCTTAAAATAGTAAGTCATCGATTAAATTAATACCTTCTTCGGTGGCCTCAAGGTCTAAAGCGTCACTCTCGCAATAGACCAGACTGCCGATGATAGATCGGGGTTAAAATCCCGATCGGATGTATCAAGGTAAGGTTTGCTTACTAGAACCAAACTGTGAACAACTTTAAAGCCAAACGAATTTGTTTGTTTCATGAATTATCTATCATTAAAATAAAGTGCTGAGCATGGGACGATTCCTCGATAACTGAGTGGTTAGAGTATTGACGTACTGAGCCAAAGGTCCCGGGTTCGATTCCCGTGTCCAGGTGTCATTTTTCAATTTTCAGAACATGATATCTAGATGGAGAATTCTTCACTGAAAAGCATAAATAATAGCTTTGGCTATTTGGTTCTTTTTCTATTTTAGTTTAATTACTTTGTTTCAATGTCTGATCACTAGAACATAAGCCAAAGAAAGAGTCCTTGATCTTAAAACCAACAAACGAAATTACTAAATAGACCTGTTGACGTCACTCGCATAATGATTGGCCGGCTATATCATGTGATACCCTTCAAGTAACGTTGACTTAAAGTAAAATACCTCCCAGGACATATATTACGTTAATTAACTGCAATTCAACCTTAAGTTATCTGCATCGTGATCGCTTTCATTTAAAAACACGAGGGTATTCTTTACGTTAAGTTAACGTTAAGTTGATCGTGATCCCGTTGCGTTTTTTTACCGATTTGTTTAGTTTGAGGTCGGTTATACAGCAGCCTACTTTTTCAACTAATGTGTATGTTCATTTTAAAATGTTGGCAATAAGGAACGTATGGAATGAAATCACATATCAATTGGGAAATCTGGGTTTTGAGTTATTAGAATTGGAGACTCCTAATAATCAAAGACAATAAACATAGGATGGCTCTGGACCAGAGGTGGGGGCGTAAAAAAAAACAGTTTTACTTAACTAGAGTCCAGTGGCGCACTCAGAAATCTACTTCGTGAGAAGTGTGTGTAGGGGGTTAGGAGGGGGTACAATCGTGACTGTAGTCAGGGTAAAATTTCGGGTTGGGAGGGTGGGTGGGTGGAAACACCCTCCTAACCCCCGGAGGCTGGGAATATTTATGAAAATGAACTGCCTCTTTTTCACTTTTGTTATGTTCATTTTCATAATAATTGAGGTAAGCGAATAAAATAATGCGTTATTGTAAATTATGTTTTTTCCCCCTTGCGTTTATAATAGGTAAGTTAGAATTTTAAAAAATCACTTAAATGTAAAACTCTTTTTTTGTTTATGAATAAATGCAGAATAAAATTTAGTAATTTGTTTTATTTCAAAAAACAAATTATTTTGACACCCGCTTCGGTGGCTACACGGTCACACTCGCAATATACTAGACTGCCGAGGGCGGGGAGTTCGTGGTTCGATACCGGTCGGGTGTACTGAGCGTTCACCTTTAACCTACTAGCGTTATTGGTACTTAGGCGTATAACCCGAACGGGTAGTAAAATGTGGTACTAAAAAATTTCACCTAGTTTGCTATTTAATAAACTAACTTAATTATAGTTTCCAAATTTGTATATGGCCTTATAAATTTTACATAGACGTTTTTGGGGAATTTCTACTCTCACAGTAGATAGAAGTCAATTTTAATTGAAAGGGTCTTTAATAAAATTCAAACCTTTTGTAGTGGCCAAGATAGATAACCTAGCGGTATTTTATTGATGGTATCTATCAAAAGTTACAGTTTAAGATGACATGTCTTAACTTACGAATACGTTAAAGTATATTCAGTAACTTTACTTGCTGTAAGATAGATCAATTCGTTAACTAACCAGCTCTGGTAGCTTTACCAGTTCGAAGCCCATTCAGGTTGAGGTTACTTAGTACAAGCGTGATGCAAAATCCGGTGTGGTATGATGGATTCAGAAATCTCAACAAGTGCGCTCCCAGGTGTTAGTAGCCCTAAGCTCATATTAAGAACCTTAAAAACAGTAATGTTCTTTTTTCATTAGTACGTCTAGATACCCGTTCGGTTTATACGCCAATGTACTAATTGCCATAATATTGTAGGGCTAAGAAAGGTTTAATTTAGAGTAAGCGCGCCCGCACTTGCGTGAAGGGAGAATAGAAAACGCTTTTAGGGAAAACCCGCCCTTAGTGCACTCAACTGGGATCGAACCCCAAACTCCCTGTTTTCAGCAGTCTAATCTATTACGATAATAGCGCATTAGACGATGCTGCTACTGAACCAGAATAATGTACAATACTTCAACATCAGTATCCTAGCAATACATCTTTTATAGTACCTTAATTTTGATAGTGTCCACAGCAAATAAGGTTAGTAGACCTAGACCTATAAATTTAAAAAATCTTATCAATTTTATTTTATTCTTGGAAAGCGGATATTGAACCATTAAAATACTTCCTCCGTCCTTATTTTAGGGACATTTAAGTTTTCAAAAGATCAACGCCTTAACCATATCTGGCTACTGAGCTAAAGGTTCCGGGTTTAACCCTGGGCATAGCAAAAAAAATAA
This sequence comes from Timema douglasi, assembly GCA_901482245.1. Classification (NCBI taxonomy): domain Eukaryota; kingdom Metazoa; phylum Arthropoda; class Insecta; order Phasmatodea; family Timematidae; genus Timema; species Timema douglasi. Next base: position 10,106 of record CABEEJ010003734.1, read on the forward strand.
TTAAAAATGCATCGTTGATGAATATAACGAGGGGTTCCCCTTTCACAGTGATGAATAAACGGCCGGGGGCCTGGTGTTGTGTCTATTTTGGATTTAAGTTAAATAATTCATGTGCTGATATGATGTGTTTCAGAAAGTTTAAGTTGAATACCTCAAAATTGTTTTAAACTGTGTAACGTTGTAAGCCTCTTCTTGAGCAGTGGTTGCCGAACATTTTAGAACCTCGGTCCAATTTTTAGAGCGACAAACTTTCGTGACCCCAACTAGCTTTAATATAAGGGTGAGGACTCTTTTTTTTAAAATCTGTTATGTTTAAAAAAAATCTTTATCTCATAATGAGTCGTGTGCGAAAGGTGCGCTTATTTCCGGTTTCCCTTGATGACATCATTTGACGTCCACGCCACAGTATCCGAACATTTTTTTCCTTCTTTCCACTTTTCATCATTTTCTATTTTCAAATAATTATAAATTTGTCACATTGCAAAAACTTTTCGCGACTCAACAAAAATTGGCTCGTGACCTACAGCCACTGCTCTATAGAAGGATTTAAGTTTTTATCATGGGTGACCTGGTGGTCTAGGGGTAAGGTGTCAGACTTCTATGCTAGCGGCCGGGGTTCAATCCTCGGTCCCGGCACAGATTTATCTGATTACCAAACCCTTCCTTCACCTCTGACAAGACATCTTGTGAATGTGGGGAATGCCAGGTCTCCACCGTGGTTCGGATTCCACGTTAAACTGTAGGTCCTCCATTTCATCTCACAATCACCCTACCATTACACATTAGCGTAAGTGCGTATAAACCGAACGGGTAGTAAGACGCGGTGCTAATAATAATAATAAGTTTTTATTGCAGTTATTTGTAGTCTGGAAGGGGTGAGGCCGAAGGGAGTTTTTGATTGATCCCGTTGAGGGCGCCGCTTTGAGGGCCATACATAAAATTCAAATACATTGTAAGTAGCCAGTGGGAACGTCGAGAACCCCTATTCCACCAACGTACATAAACACCCAATTTCCCGTTACAGCCTGTTTCCACCTTCCTCACCGTTTGACTTACTTTCCACATCCTGGCGACGGAGTATTTACCCAACCCCCAACCGAACTCTCCCCTCCACCCCTGTTATATTTTAGCACCGCGTCTTACTACCCGTTCGGGTTATACGCTTTAAGTACTAATTACTCTAATGGGTTAGGAATTGGGAAGGTTGATTTAGAGGAAGTGAACCCGCATTTTTGCGTGAAGGGAGAGGGTAAACCCATTTTAGGAACCCCCTCCCCAGTTCACCCGACTGAGATTCGAACCTCTATCTTCCCGTTCCACCCCTGTTATTCGCCCAAAAAAATGGAGGTTCCAGCCCCAATGGGACAGATACCTTACCCCGAGCACACTAGAAAGCCTGCACTTTGGGGCTTATAATCTGGGGGACATGGCCCGCCCCCAATGAATCAGGGTGTCTAGCTAGACAGCGTGTGCAGTGTGAGACATTATCGATATCTATTCGCATAATACGGAAGTCTGATCACTCTTGAGGGAACAAACACAGTTATGGGAGGTGAGGGATAGCACATCCTGCCACCAACCCCCTTAAGGGATGTCATCACAGAAATTTGAATATCACACTATTTTTACCGTTCGTGATCACTCCACAGCGTAGGTGTGAGAATGGGAGATGGGGTGATCAAGGTGGAAAATTTCTTAACGATCACTGATACAGTCAGCGCGACAAGGAAATACACTCAGTAGGTCTGCCCCACAAATGCACCCGCATTTACGATTGTTTGACGTCTAGTCAACGTACCACTAAAGGTAAGTGACATGTCCACATACCATGACAGGTGCAAACAAAGCACAGCGTATTAACACGCTATGAAGTGTACCCGCATTTGCATGGAGGGAAATGGGGAAAACCGCCCTTTGTAGGCCTCCCCCATCCCCTCCAATGTTTTAAGGCGCAATATAACGCTTGAAGTAGCTTTCAAACGAAATCTAATGTGAATATTGGGCTAAGGGCAGTTCAAAAATCGCTGGGTGACGGAATACACGGTATAACTCACACACATCGTTACATAGTGATACTGAAAGTCACTAATGTAATTGAATACGCTGATTTTGTAGCAGTCAGTGTAATCGACTGGAATCGAACCATGAAACCTGCGACCAAGTTGGGAGTAAGTGTTAATTGCGTCGTCTTTCAACGAGTGAACGGCCCTTCCCCACAATGGGTCAGGGATCCTATCTCAAACCCGCTAGTCACCCTGGGTAAATAGGCTAAAGGGCTTAGCTCGAAATTTTGGGGGACGTGACCCATCGCCCCAATAGGTCGGGGATACTACAACCCACAACCCACAAACCAACCCGTGTATTGGGGGCACAGGGACATACCGTAAAATTGGTCGTTAGAGCGACAGGGTTTGTTAATTGCGTATATTTTTTCAATGAAAGCCTGGTAATTAATGAGCTCTCCTCGCTCATTATCTCTGTTCACCCAGAGAGAGAGAATGTGTATAAGAACCTTATACTGCCCGAACCCTGAGGGGGATGTCAACACGTACCTTCGCTTATCACACCACTCTACCTTGGACTTTATCAGGCCGAAATGACGGGTCTTTGGTATTTACGCCACTCAGATGTGAAGGGTACAGTAAGCGCCAAAAATAAGAGAGACGCCGAAATAAAAACTCAAGGCCGCTAGGCTAGTTTCAGGATCAGGAAGATTAGCTGAGAAATAATAGCCTTAGTACATCCGGCTGTTATTCGAACCCCGAACTCCAAAACACCCACCATGGATTTGAACTATTCAAATTTAACCACGCTAATGAGGTAGAGATGGTGTTCCAGCATATGCGTGGGGAGAGAGAGTGGAAAATCAACTCTAGCCCTATAAGGCGTCAGTTTCCTCTTGTTTAGTTGGGTCATTGACCACCGCTCAATAGCTTTTAATAGTAACTACAGGGACTTGAACCCTAGAAAGTACATCAACAGTCAAGATATGTTTCGACAAAGGCGTCATTCGCTAATTGTTAACACATACACTTAAATTTTAAAATTAACTGGTGTAACACACAAATTTAAACTTGGATAGGCTGCTAAATAAACGTATAATTAAATTGCAGGTTAAACTTTTTTATTTATTTTTTTGCTAGCTAACTAGTTTATTGGTTCCTGCTTGATTGGTTAAAACAGATTATCACCCTACCGGGTACCTGGTACTGATAGTGTTTATGATTTTCCTCTATCCTGCTTTTTAGCCTAAGTGGGCTGTAAGACGTCTTGCACAAAACAGAAATAGCCTACCTGACTCCAGATGCCCTTTTTCTTGCACGATACACACACGATCAGTGAACACTTTCTTCCGGTCGTAGTAACCGGTCTACTAGCAACTTAATTTGAGGGTTTTCAACTCTAATGGTGTAACACACTGTCTTAAAACCTACTTGTAAAACGTAAAGATTTGCAGTTACATTGGTATTAGTGTAAAACACAAAAGTGTCATGAAGGTGTAAATGGTTTAACACAATTTACGTTGTAAAACACAAACTTAAGAAAACTAACTTATGTAACACACACGAGTGTCATGAAGGTGTAGCACAATATAATGATGTATAATCATTTAGGTGACCTGGCGGTCTAGGGGTAAGGTGTTGGACTTTTGTTCTGGGGGCCCGAGGCTCAATCCTCGGTCCCAGCACAGATTTATCTGATTGCCAAACCCTTCCTTCACCTCTGACAAGACGTGTATTAATCACAACTTGTGAATGTGTGGAGTGCTAGGCCTACACCATGGTTCGGATCCCATGCTAAACTGTAGTTCCTCCATTCAATCTCACAATCACCCTAACACTACACATCAGCGTGTGTATAACCCGAACGGGTAGTAAGACGTGGTGCTAATAATATTATCTAAAAACTTAAGTAACACACAACTTAAATTGTATAACACAGTCAAATTTTATTTGTTATTGGGAAACTGATGTAACACACAAACCTAAATAGTATAACACACATTTCATTTGTTATTTTGAAAGTGGTGTAATACACAAATTAACATGTGTATGTAAAACCCTAAAAACTGGAGATTTACAGTTACATTAGTATTTGACTTATATCCCTATACCGTACCCTGGTGTAACACACACAACTTTCTAGACTTGATCCAATATTTACCACATGTGATGAAGTTGTAAAACACACACACATACACAAGTGTCACGAAGGTGTAATACATTATAATGGTGTATATTTATTTGTAAAATGATATAACACATAGACTTATATGGTATAACACACGCCAATTTCATTAATTATTTTGAAACTCGTGTAACACACTCCACTAAACACTGATGATAACTCCAAAATAAAACAGGAAGTTTTGGTGGAACTCTGTGCAAAAAAAAAGAAAAAAGAAAGAAGATTGAATCCCGGCCGTTTAAGGATTTAAGAAAACACTGAAACGCACCGTTCAAATTTAACTAGGCTTCTTGAAGTAGGGTTGAGAAAGATATGTTCCATCTTTTGTACGAAAGAAGATCAGCATTTCTCGTGGAGATGAGGGGACTGGCTGGATGGATAACGCCCTCGAGGCCGCAAGCGTAAAACTACGCGCTCTAAAACAGTTGTGTGTTGGTCAGACGATGAATCGGTAATCCACCTAGATTTGGTAAGGGGAGGCGAGCTAGATGGTGAGGACCCAGTCATCTGCCTAGGATCAGTCGTGGCCGAAATGGAAGCGTGGTCATAAGTCGAAACAGAAGAGCGTTCGGAGGTGGAAAAATGGCGGGAGGATTGTGACGAACGACAATCATCCTTTCTGGGACCCCTGTTCCGTCTTATTCGTTTATTGGGGAGAGGATGGAAACGGAACTAGCAGGGCACACAGGTTGGGACGCTTAGTTCGAGAGGGAATTTTCAGCCAGGAGTTTGGATGTCATGTAGCGACCGCTGCTATCATTAGGTGATGCCAGGCGGTGTATGGTGTCTAGAGGCTCCGTGAAGTACACCAGCATGTGTACCTAATTCGCCTGAAAGATCATGAAAAACCTGTACATTCTGGGCTCACAAGAGAGGGGAAGGGGGGTATAGAAGAGTAATTCACCGTTATGGGTCGCTACGTTGGGAACCCGGCTACTGCATGCGAAGGTGAAAAGTGGGAGAATTGCATCACCATTCGTAGGGAGATTACCGTATTGGGTTCTGGGTGTGGTGGGAGAAGGAAAAGGGGTTAGGTGTAGTGCATATAGTGTAGAGGAGGGGGCTAAAACGTTCATGTCCGTCATCTTTCTGATCCATATGTGACTTTTATTCTCTACTCATGTGTGGACTCCGCTAGTCACAAATAGAAACTTTGTACGGTTTCTTCTCTGTCTAGTAGCTTGGAGGCCTGCGTTAACTCACCTACCTTTATCTTGAGCGAAGAGCACTCTCATTAACGCAGGGAGAGGACTGAGAAAACCTTGGGGGATGAGTGAGAACCCAGCGATAGCGTACCATTGCGAAATTTAACATATTACAATACTTCCTTTAATGGAAGATAGTACGTGAGCATTTAATCGAACCCGGAATCTTTAACTTGGTACGTCAATGTTTAACACTTTCAGAGGTGGTGTATCAAATATAATTTTCTCCCCAAAACGTAAATGTAGAGAGAGAGAGACTGGTAAGGATGTGATCCTCAGCCATGGCAGTCTATACTCCATTCACGGTAGGAAATACTCTCTGAAAGGTCTTTTTTCCTACCAATATCCTACTATATAATAGATTTCTGGTAGTTAAAAAGGCCTTTCAGAAAACAATTCCAATGGTGAACGGACTATACATGGTCTACTTCCCTTAAAGTGTGAGAAAGGAAGGAACTCCAGTCTCCCTTCCTTATGGTTCCTCTGTCAAAACAGGTGGGGCAACTTGTAGTTTTTAAAACACATTTGTAAAAATTCGATTGGGTAACTTGTAGTTTATCTACCTCCAGACGTGTAAAGAGGAAGTATTGAACATGTATAACTCCTTTTGAATGAAGGGAGAGAAAGGCTATATATAACATACTCCACTCTGTAGAGATAAATTGGTAGGGACGTAGGACTACCTCATGGGAGAGAGAAAGGATGCTCTAATTTTCTTAGCATTAATTTGTATAACTAGATTGGCGGGAAAGTAGTCTACTTCCCATGACATTCATAGCCTGTTCCTATCTGTTAAGATACTGTTAATACCAACAAATAGTGAATCGAGGGCGTCGTCTTCTATATTTCTAGGTGTAAAGGTGATATCTTATCTAAAAATATATTGGGGAAAATTAATGTAGATCCCTAACATTAGGGGAAAATAGCTCACTTCAAGATGATATCCATTGTTTCTTCAATATGTTATTTTTATTTTTTTGTGTATATATGAACGGGAGATACATGATATCCAGGTTCGGTCATCTGTGTATGTAAACTATCGCCGCTCTGGTAGCACAGAATGTTATCCAGGGTACACCTATGGAGGTTGTCTACACGTCGTACCTGCAAGGAGACGATGTGATGATAGATATTATGATGATGTGGAGCCGGTGTTAGTCTTAACCTAACTTAAACCTAATTAACCAAACCCTGGGGGCCGTTGGGATAATTCCCCTCAAGGGAAAAATACCCTAGGTACTAGCTGGGAATTGAACCTGGGACTCCTAGGCTCGTACCCAGGCGCACTGGACCACTTCACCAAGGGGCTGGTGATATGGTGTACAATTATGTTAATCTGGAAGGCAAGGCTTGGATGAATGGTTATATCTACGAAGATCAGTCGGATCTCGATTATAATCGAATACATTGAAAAATGACACCTGGACACGGAAATCGAACCCGGGAGATTTGGATTAGCACGCCAATGTTCTACCCACTGAGCTATCCAGAAGTCGTCTCGTGCTCAGGGTAATTCTTCACTCATATTTTAAGGCAGAGTCTGTGATGGACAAGGGGATATCATCGGCTAATAAGAGCTAACATTGATATCACAGCCACCGGTGACTCGGTTGTGTCTTTATGCTGACAATAGTACAAATCCATTGTACATTCCAAGTGAATCAAGATGGAATCAAGGTCATCATGGAGGTGTCAGATAAGCACGTTAGTGCATTGAAGCTTAGGTAAGATTTTTCTCGTAACTAAATTATTAATTATATACAGTCAGTGCCTTGAGGTGTCAGACATATTAGTGCTCTGAGGGAACAGGTGGGAATGTTAGTGCACTGAAGGCCAAGTAAGGTGCTTTAGTAAGGGTATGAGGCTAAAGGATATTGCCTACTTGAAGGAAATATCCCCACATTGCAGTTTCTACAGAAATGACAGCTCTAAAGTCTCAAAACTGCTTAAAAAATCTTAGCATTGCTTATTATGGCCTTATTATATGACTACAGTAGCCCCATGGCTTCTTTGGTGCTGACTTGACAGCTCACCGCTGACTTCTGACAGTCAATATTTAGGCATATACCTAAATTTTGACTGTAGGAAGTGACAGCTGCTAAACATATGTTTTTACAGGTCATCTGGTTTGGTGTAGGGATACGTAATTTGGTCTGGTAATTTTTTAAAGCTGTCTGAAGTCAGCTGTGAGCTGTCAGTCAGCACCAAAAAAGCTATGGGGCTACTGTATTTTGATTGAGGAATGCTATGGTATATCTAAAAATAACAAACCACTACTTAAATAACTCAGGATTTCTGAACGTCTTCAAATTGCTTAAACGCTAAATAGTAAATATAGTTTGGTCAAACCCTAATTTCCTTTTTTTATATATATATATATATTTAAAGCTTGAAGCTTGGACGGATGGGATAAAGGTTATTGGAAGAGTCTACTTATAGAGGTTTGTTGATCTGATTATAATCCTACTCACAGACGAACTCATACCTACAGCCTTTGTCGAAGGGAAGTATATTTTAACAGAACACTTTCTTTTGAATAAACGCCTGTTGACCATCAGTTCTTGAGGTCTACCGTGACATATTTATCAGTGAGAGTGATGATGAATAGGATGGGACTGGGAGCTCCCACGGTGACAGACCAGAACGGGGCAGTTACTGGACTGGACGATTATGCCTTATAGTTGCTTTATTATTATTGCGCGTCTGGGCTACATCATTTGTAGCCCAGTAGTGTAAAGATTAGCCAGTACTAATGATCTGTTACCCAGAGAACACCCGAATGTACCAATCGTACATCCTTTCCATGGAGGCTCTTTCCCTGTCCCGATGAGATGATATAATGGTGATAGTGAGTATGAGGGTGTGGAACCAATGGAAACACAACCTAACTTAAGCCTACCAAACCTAACCTAACTAACCAAACTCGGGTGACCATTGGGGTAGTTCCGCTCTCAGGAAAAATACCCAAGGTACCAGCCGGGAATCGAGCCCGGGACTCCAAGGCTCGTAGCCAGATACACTGATCACTACACCACGGGGCCAGTTAACCTATATTTTAAACCCTTAAGGGTGACCTGGTGGTCTAGGGGGAAGGTATCGGACTTCTGTGCTGGGGTCCGGGGTTCAATCCTCAGTCCCGGCACAGCTTTATCTGATTACCAAACCCTTCCTTCAACTCTGACAAGACGTGTATTAATGAAAACTTGTGAATGTGTGGAATGCCAGTCCTCCACCGTGGTTCGGATTCCACGTTAAACTGTAGGTCCTCCATTTCATCTCACAATCACCCTACCATTACACATTAGCGTAAGTGCGCACAACCCGAACGGGTAGTAAGACGCGGTGCTAATAATAATAACTAAACCCTTTAACTATGTGGAACCTCGGTCGGAGGTATAATACCTCTATATCCGTGTGTAGGAGAGCGATGGCGGTGTAGACATCGGACCGCAATCAACAGGTGAGTTAGATACATGTTTTCCTAATGTTCACAATCAATGTTTTGCTGTGATCTATCCTGGCACACATCTTATAGGCACGCACTCACGCTTCGCTAGCCACTTGCCCCGAGCCTCCTTATTTACCGGTCTTAGCCTCTTACCTCATTCCTTATTGCTTACGTGTCCTATCTTATTCCCTCAGACCTCCTTGCTTTCAGACTGTTTCATATAAACCAGGGATGTGCAAACTTACTCACAGGAGGGACAAATAAAAACATTAAAAACCTTGGTGGGCCAAAGAGTTTTATTGGTTCATTTTTCTTCAAAATTCATTAGAAGATGTATGATAAATAAACACATATCGTACTGACATGAATTAGTTTAAATAAAGTGAGAATTTAAAACAATCGTAAATACTTCAGTGTCTTAGGATATTTTAAATCTCGTTCAGGAAATTTATATGACGGGGTGTGAGATGATGGAAAGAAACTGTGAGGAGGAGATTCTCAAGAGAGAAGACAGATGCTCGTCAGTAAGTCGGTTTCTATGATCATTTGTCCTAAGTTTCATGGTTGAAAACACCTGTTCTAATTGATATGAGGATGCAAACAATGACATGTATTTTTAAACATGATTCACCAAGTTTGTAAATGTTGATTTTGTCATGGTTTGATAAAATACAGTGATTTTGTGTGTATGTGTGTGTGAGTTTAGTTTAGTTTATTTGTTAATGAGACATATTACATACATTTTTCAAGGATAGAGAGAATACAAATACCAACATTAAAGTTTTAAAAATGTAAGTTAGACCTATAACACATGATGAAAAATTAACAACTGAAAAAGATGCAGGGAAAATTTTTCAAAAAAACCCCGCTGTGTGTGTGAGTGTATGTTCAAAAAGCCTGTTTCACAACGCAACACATTTCAATGATTCATCCCGCTGGCCGAATTGAACATACCGACGGGCCGCATTCAGCCCGCGGGCTTTAGTTTGACCATCCCTGATCTAAACGGTACAGATACAATAAGGTCGGAAGGTACGCTTTAATCACAGGTATAGTACAATGATAATACAGAAGATCGAATGCATTGAGATGATAGGCAGATATATTAGTGAATTGCATTGCGCTTATGGTAGTCCAATTGGGCCATTTCACAAGTGAGTGGGGTGGAATTTACATTGCCTTCTTACTGTACCTTTGGCTTTGGAATCTCGGTAAAGTTATGATAGGAACTTACACTCATTAAATAAGATTAATCCTACTATTATTGTTAGCAATATTATTTATATTATATTACTCTCTTGATGTTTATGATTATTTTAATCCACATAATGTTGACACAGTTGGCGATTCGAACGGGATCCTTTGGCCCCCATTATTGCGACAGGCGTAGGCCAATAGGATGTCCATCCAGGATACTCAAGCTATACGTTTGGAGGATTGTTTCAACTTTTGATCGTTTGCGTTTACTGTTTACCGTCGAGCTAGCTACACTATTTATAAACACAACAAAATACATATTTGTGTTTTTGTGGTGTTATTTTTATAAGATTGAATACTATTATCAAGGTAGTGGAAAGCTAATTTTTCTAGGGGAGGGGGGGGGGTTGCACTATGAAATTTTACAATAGGTACCTTTAGCCAATGAAAGTTTGTATACAAATATATGAACCCCCTCTAGGCTCCATCAAATTCCAAGGTGGTTACGACCATTTCCCCTCCCATTCTAAGCGCCTGACTAATATATGAGTCTTTACAGAGGTTGATGCGACTACCATAGCTCAATGACCCAGAAGCAAATGGTGGCACCACTTAGATTTTTATTATATTTAAAAATGAATACATAAATGATGTACTGAGACTGGAATAAGAGCTTGGATGGATTGAGAGACGAGGTGTCAGCTCATATGGCGGTCACATTTCGAATGTCATTTTTCTGAATCAAATTGTTTATTGGCGTGTCTTTTTCAAATAATGAAATGTTTGTACACCACTTTTGTTTTTCTAACACACATTGTGGATCATGTGGCTTATTTTCAGAATGGTGAGGTGTTTGCATCATAGTGACATCCAAAAAGGAGAAAGAGCGGCAGGGCCCCCCGCCCCCCCCCCCTCCCGAAGCGTCTTAGAGCCGACTCTGCTACTGCTCTCTCCACATGTGCAACTAAGCTAAATTAGGGATGGGTGCTATGTGTGCGTCACACCAATCTACACTTTTGCTGCGTGTATCACCTGAACTGGAAGAGGAATACGTGTGTTTTTCATTTGTTCTACTGAAACATTTATAGGTTAATTTCAACACAATAAACACCTTTTATAATATGAATATTTAGTCCCAATGGTATAATCTATTATTCCATCCATATTACACCGCCATTTTGATCTGAATAATCATATTTAGATATTTATACTGTTAGTACCATTTCTGCCTTTCCTAAATGATCATCCAAATATCACTGAATCTGTCAGTTAAGGTGGGATGGAAGGGAACGCAATATTGGGACCCTGATGATGGGAAGATCGAAATTCGGATCTCGGTCGGAGGCACTTAGGGTGCTTTTTCCAAAATGGCTTTTCTCTCTCCCTATACACAAATGCGGGTACACTTGATATAAATATAACCTTCCTAATCCCTGAAACCATTAGTGTAATTAGCACATAAGCATATAACATGAACGGGTAGTAAGACGAGGTGCTTAGAAAAAATTTGAGACATATTTGAAGTTTGAGACACGTTCTACCTTAAAATACTTTCAAGAATCCTAAACAATGAGTTCAAAATTATTATTTTTCGAAACATTGAAATTATTTATAAAATTTCAGATAATCAAAGGCTTTCTGATTAAACTGTAATAAATATTGGTTCTAGCATTGGCTAGTTAAATGTACAATCTCGTATTAAAAGTCAATTTTTAAACTTAAAAAATAAATAGAAAATATCTTTCTATAATCATTATATCATTTTTTTTAAATGAATATATCACTTGAGGATTTGTAACCAATTATTTAAAAAACTGGATATTGGTACACTTAGCTAGCTAACAAAATAAAAGATTTTCGCTAGGCTTCTTATTGATCATTGGTGTATTAATATTTAAGTTTTGGAAAAACTACAGCACTTCAGAACAATATTTTGGAGAGAGAGTTATTTGTTTTTTAAGATCTATTTTACATATCTAGAATGTGTCGTTAATCTATATATGAAGCATCCATTTCCAAAAGGTGACTTGTCCGAGCCTAGTGAATTTTGGGAAACAACAAAAAACATTTATTGAACTTATTTCACAATTTAAGTCAGTGAATTTTTGCATACTTATTACTATTATTCATATAAGTATTCTGGAAGAATAACAGCTTGCAGAAACCATGAGTTCTTCTTTAAAAAAAAGGAAAATTACTTGGACAAGGTGCCATTTGGATTGCATGATGGACAAGGGCCATTTTAGAATTGTTTAAAATGGACAAGGGACATTTTGATTTTGTTAGAATATAAACCATAACTTAAAGATAAAGTAATTTTTTTTTACATTATTTCACAGCAAAATTTGTAAAAGTAAACACAAATAAGTTCAAAAGTATTTGTAGGCATTTGCATGAATATTAATGAAAAAGTTAGATAAACCTTTTTACTCATATTTATTCAGGCTTCTTTTGTTAGAGAGTCATAGTATTTTATTAAAAAAAAAAAGTTAAATTACAATTTGTGTGTAAGCTAGTAGCTTATTAAGTCCATTTTTAATATTCATTATCATCAAGATCATGAATCAGTCCTCCTTCGTTTTCATCTTCTGAAAGGTCTCCAGAGTCTCTGACCAACTCTGAGAAAATAATGTTTCTACAGTAGTCCAGTAGATTCTCCCAGTCTTCACCATAGTGAAGTTGTAATAGCCTCTTGACATCATCTTTCTTTGTTTGTTTCACAGGAACACCTATTTTTATTAGCTGTGGATCGATCTCAGCAGTCTTCCTGTTTGGACGCAAAACCTTTCTGGAAATCCCCACATTTGTGTTGTATGAAGCTTTACCTCTAACAAGAATGTCTGATTTTGTTGTGCTTCCCTGGGTGATAATGAATCTCTTGCATACAGCACAGTGTTTCTTAGGTTTCTTAGTTTTCTTCAAAATGTCCCCTGTTGCTTCTTTCCAGTTGAAGATATTGAAGTCCCCCTTTATCTTCAAGACAATCCCATTCTTCTCGAAAACCCTATAGTACTCTTCAGGTTTGAATATTGTTCTCATTTTCTTGAGTTATTTTTCAATGCGCCCAAACACACGGTCGGGTGGAATAAAGGAGTGTCAAGGGAGTGGAAAGGTAAGATGAACTTGACGAATGTTATGGCGGGCTTCGTGCAACCACTTCATCAGCATACCAATCATTATCGTGTTTTTGTTCTGCCCTCCATAACCATCCACAAAAAAGCGCACAGTTTCATATTTTCCTAAGTCAATGTTGGTTAACCGATGGTAAACCGCAGAAGCAATTTCAGATGATCCTTTATAACTGTCTGTCTTTGTCCAAGTGTAAATAAATTTTTTATGTGCAGGCTGAGGGTCTTTTGATGTTCCTTCACACACTGTAAATTTATACAGGTACAATTGACGTGAATAATATGTGGCTTGATCAGGAATTTTTGGTAGCACCAAGTTTTTTTGGCAGTCAAATGTAAATGTAATAGCTTTCTCTATATCTCTTTTCAAAAGTTTGAAAAATGCATTGGCACCTCTTTTATAAAGCTCGACTCAAATTTCAAGAGCTTTATCATTTCTATTTGACTTACATCTTTCCTTATACTACAATCATTTTGAACATGCATCTACTGCGGGTGAGTCAAAACTAAGGTTATATTCCTTGACAAAAATATTTCTGAAGTATTCATACTTTACATTCAGGGCCTCTTCGGAATATGAACTATTGTAAAAGGCATGTAGTTTTGTAATTGTCAATGTACTGTCTAAATACTGCTTATTGGTCTGACTATTACGGCAATAATGAGTCTGTAATGGCACGAGAGACTCAATGAAAGTTTTCACTGAACTATTTTTCCCTTCATGCCCTTGTGAGTGATGATCACCACCACGATTTTCTGTGGCACATGTGCAAGTTTCAAAATGAAACCTACAAACTCTCTGGACCCTTTTCTTTGAATTATTAAAATGCCCAGAAATGCCTTTTGGCGGATTTGAACTTGTTTTGATTGACCATGTTGTGTGATGGGTATGTAATACCTATGCCATACTTGGGTATCTTGCTTACATTCTCTTTTGGATCGTTTACGTTTAGGTGATTCTGTTATTATATATTTCAAGATTAAATTATCCTAATCTATTTTAGCTTATCTGTAATAAATATTTCTTGGATAAAAACTGTTGTGAAAGTTATGCACATCTTGAAGTGTTAGTTGTGAGAAATATAAATCGTTTTGGTGCTTGTGTTGGCAATCAGGTAGTTCGGAGTAGGGATACAAAATTTTGCCCAGTAACTTTTCAAAGCCGTCAGTTGTCAGCTGTGAGATGTCAGACATCACCAAAGAAGCCATGGCGCTACTGTAGGTACTTTTCACAGGCAAACAATATACTTTCTGATCGGCAAATATATTTTAGTTTAGTTTTGTTTCAATGAAAATGTAACATTACCAACTTCACAACATGTATTATCCAATTCATATAAACCGGAATACTAAGGAAAACTATGTAACAATGCTTGAGAAATGGACAAGGTTCATTTTGAAACTCCTTTCAGCAACTTGCTTGGTGAGGATATGGGACAAGGAACCTTTTGTTCCTGTATAAGGTATGTTTTAAGATTTTGGATATTTGGTTGTGAACAAGGGCCACTTTGGAAATGGTAAGGATTTTCGAATGCAATTTTTAAGGGTTTACGGATGTTTTGGAACTGTAAAACATATGTGAATCAATAGATAATCCCAAGACAAAACCAGTGATAGCAACAACTCGATTTTTAATTTTTATGGACAAGTCACCCTTTGGAAATGGACATCTCATATACTCTATTTTGTTGACTGAAGCATGCTTGAAAAAATGCCGAAAAATTGTTTATTTAATGATCTATGTAAAAAATTGAAACTGTTCTAAATAAACCAATGTATGTTGTCCCTGTTTTAGACTGGTAGAATTGAGATGCTCCCACAACCACCACAGTAAATATAATGATATTCATCACCTTTGTTTCCCTCTGTATGACACCCCAAACACTGATGCTTGTTTATAGATCCATACCAACACCAATTCTTACCCCGCTGACTACATCGTTGGTGCTGAGCCTACCAACACCCTTGTGTTCACCCCTGTTACTGCCCACACACTTATCGCTAGTAGCCATTGAAGAGATCTGTACTCTGGATCTGTTCAAAACACTGCTAGGTAAGAGCTTGCTCTAAAGTATCCTACTTTATACCATCAAAAAAACAGTCAAATAATTTAAAATGTTTTGATTAAGTAGATTTTAATGTGTGTCAATTCACCATATCACCATGAACACTATATTAAATTCCAGAGGTGTGCAAAGCTTTGAAACTTTGACTTGGCTTCATAACTAATGTTAACGTCAACTTTGCTTTGAAAAAAATTTCCAGCTTTGCCAATAAAATATTGAAAGCTTAAATATTCATTTTATGGTCAGTTAATCCCATTCTGATCTGTTGTATACATTACAAATTAATATTCATATGGAAAAAACAACTGAAATAATGTATTTGCAAGTTGTGATAATAGCTTAACTTATCATATTAAAACAAAATCTTTCTCACAATTGTGAAATAAAACAATCCCAATTAATTTAAGTGCACAAAGCTATGTATAAATAACCAGAATATAATATTTTTTCAAGCATAAAACAACTAACAAGTTCGCCGAGAGTTGAAAAAATGGACGTTGCCCACCCCTACTAAATGCTCTTCGATCACATTTATGGAAATGCCTCATTGAAGTCGAGTTTAGTTCAGGTTGTATCTACATATAATCCTGGAACTATATAAACTAGAGGCTTTTCAGGCTGATTACTGATTTACCTTGATATTACAGTCCTGGATGCTTCATCAGAGCCTTTTCTTTGTGATTAGGCTAATAGTGACCTAACTAAACAAATTAATATTCTAGGTATGAGGGATCACTTTTAAGTTATAATTACTTACTAGAATAATTTTATAATGCCATCCATACACTGCAATCATAACTCAAAAACAATTCGCTGTTGGCAGTTTAGTTCACTCTCTAAACCTGAAGAAGCTGCTTGTGGCAGGGAAATATATTTTTATACTAACAATTTCACTCCAGTATCACTCAGATTCAACCTGATTTTCATAGGAAGCCCATTATTTTAAAACTGGAAACTCATGTTGCCATTATGAAGGAGGGGGAGAATATTTCAATTGTATTTACATTTTTGAACCATTAAATTAATAATGACCTGCTTCGGTGGCCGCATGGTCTTAGGTGTCACTCTCATGTTAGACTAGAATACTGATGACATGGAGATCAGGGTTTGAGTGCCAGTCAGGTGTACTGAGGTTTTTTTTTCCAAAATGTTTTCCATATTCCTTTCACGCAAATGTGGGTGGATTTCCTCTGAATTCAACCTTCCTCCTCTTAAACACATTAGCGTAATTAATACATTTGCACATAACCTGAACAAATGATAAGACGTGGTGCTAAAAATGAAAAAAAAAGTGTAAAGGGAAATTATACAATAATATTTAAGGAATTATTATTGGAAGATTTTTATAATTCTTTAGATTATCATCATAATCATCATCATGAACAGTTTCCAGCAACTGGCTTGGTTTGTTTGGAACATAAGCTTCTCCAATGTCTCCTTTCACCCCACTACCTCCCCTCCTCCCCTCCTCCAAAATGACCCAGTCCTCTCCTCTCTTCTCAACACTTCTCACCTCACCACCTCTCCTCCTCCGCAATGACCTCTCTCCTTAACACCCCCTTCAGCCACCTGTCCCTTGATCTCGAGTCGCCCCCTCGCTCCCCCCACTTCATTATTCAATATCTTCTTTGGTATACTCTCCTCCTCCATTCTTCTCGCATGACTGTACCACTTCTCTATCCTGTCCTGCACTGGTTCCTCATTAACTCTCCCTCTCACCCTCATCTTACCCATTCTGGTCACTCTTAAAGTATTTCTCAGGAATGTCATTTCACATTCTTTAATTCTGCTTCCATCCTGCGCCTTCATTACCTATGCTTCCATTGCGTCTGTCAATATTGGTATGTAATGTGTCCCAATTTCAGAATGTTGATTGGGGAGAGGAAACATACATCGAACCAGGGAGGGACTCGTATGGATGTTCTGGGGGTACCAAGACACTGGAAATAACTGTCAACATAAAAGGATTAAGTTTAAAACATCCTTTTGGAGAGGACCAGATTAGAATGGTTTCCAACTTCAAATACCTTGAAAAAATTATCTCAAAGAACAATACTGTTAAAGAGGAAATACCCATTAGGACACAGAAAGTAACACACTTTTACAGTCAAGTGATAAACCCTACTGTGGGATAGTTAAAATATGAAAACTTAATATTAACATACATTCACAAAAAATATTATTACAGACAGACAAACACTTCGCTTTTTATATATATAGATTAAAATTTCATAATTACAAGACATCAACCGAAGGTATTTTCAAGTAGTAACATGTTGGGGATGGCAAGCAACCTTTGGACCCATTTACAGAGATTTTGATTGAGACTCACCTTAATATAAAATAAGCCAATTATATAATATTATAAATTATCACTAAACTTACTTTGCTTACCTTATTGAAATAATATTTCATACATTATTTATAACAGATGAACCAGAGTGTTTTATGAGAAATTTGTTGGAATCAAAAGTGATAATTCTTGTCGACTTGTATTTAGTTGTTTTTTGTTGTCCTCTAAATATTGGGGGGCAACAGCCCCCTTTGGTTTTCCTTCCCCCAATTCCACCTATGGTATGTCTTGTATATCACTTCTTTACACTTCCTCGGCACATTCATGCTCCAAATTAGACTTCACACACTTCTGAAAAAAGCCTCGCCTTGCCTACCTGTTTCATTGCTTTCTCTTCTGTTTCTTCCCCTTTCCTCCATCACACTTACAAGGTATTTAAAGCTTGCCACTATCTTAAACTGCTTCCCTCCTACTGTCATACCAGTCATACACCTGTCGTTGTCATAATCAGACTCACACGCTTCCTTACATTAAATCTCAATTGATACCTCTCCACCACTTCATCCCACGCATTCAACTGCTACTTATACTTATAGCTTTTTTCTCTTTATTGACCCATACCATCAGGTCATCCACAAACACAATTGCTTTCCTACTTTCCTTCCTAATCCTTTCTAACACTTCTTTCATTATTTCGTCCACCACTATTATAGTGAACAGTAGATGAACATCTTTAGATGAACTTTATGATTAATAAATAAAATTAAATAAATTTCTAGAATGCCAAGATTGTATGAAGTGAATATGAAGAGTGAATGAAGAAAAGTTTATTTATTTTATATCGAGGCCTAACCTAACTATCCTTTCAGGTTGGCTCCCTATCACTAACATTACATTATTTTACAATGTTTACATGGAGTACATACTTACATGCTGAGGCTCTGTGTTTACATTAAGCTTTTACCATACAGCCGATATCTTGTGGAGTTTCCTATGTAGTATGTAAAATTGACTTTATAGTCCATCACACAAGTTTGATGGAACTATATTTACAGCTTGTTCTCCTCCCATTCTTTGGAATACTTGATCATACAAAGCCAATCACACTCAATAACATATGATTTAAACAATGCTAAAGATTGGTTTACCAAATACTTGTAAGGAGAGAAACAATTTGTAAGTACAGTTTCGTCAATATTCCGTCAACAGGTCTGCTACTCTAAAAAACAACTGGGAATTTTATTTTAAAGTTTTATTGAAGTAAAAAAAACACATGAAAATTACAGATGTAAATTTAAAATGAAGACAACTTTTTCAAATAAATTATCACATGACCAAAGTAGCTATTTCACATTATTTGATTATAACACATTACATTAGAAAATCTTCTAGGCTCTACCCTTCAATGTAAATATTTATTAGTTAACATCATGTTTCATTTTAAATTAGTTCACTGTAAATAGCTTTCAACCCTAAAAGATGTCATGTACTACCTTTAAGGGTGCTTGTAAGTACAGATTTTGAGAGACCATATTGCTATCGAGTTATTTTACTCCTTTGACTTAGAATAAAATAAACAAATACACAGGAACACAAACATTACCATAATATACTTTTAGTTAAACATCTTTTTTAATTCATAAAATTATTTAAAAAATGTAAATCCAAACAAAAATTGTAAAAAGATAAACCTCTTGAGTAAAAACTAAAGAAGAAAGCTCAACTAAGGAATTAAAATAAGAGTAGGTATGGTAGACTAGATAATCAACTCATTATGGGGATATCTTCGAACTTCTAAAGGCATAAAGTAAAACCTCCCACATCCGGACCACTAATATCCAAAACCCGGCATATCCAAAATGGCCAACCGCATTTTTTTTCCAAATAAAGGATTTACATTGGGAAAAACTTTATTTGTTAAAATAACTATACAAATTGAAGAAAAAAAAAGTCAATAGAAAATCTCAGACCTTTCTAAGAATAGATGATAAATTTAGTTTTGAATTTTAGAAAACATGCAATGATAGAAACACTATTTGTTCCCTCACTATCAACTTAGTTTATTGTTCAACAGTTCAATCTATGTAGTCCTTATCCTTTTATACATATTAACATATTATATTCATGTTGCTTTCAGTTTGTCATATAAACTTAAAATCACCGTTCATCCCATTTCACTTGTGCTTACTCTTATGATAATTTTGTTTGTCCTCCTTATGTTCAATATATTTTTATAGTTTTCCTGATGATGATATTCATAGGGCCAGTTTCATAGTCAGACTTAGTACGCCTCGAGTGCGGCGCTACACTAAATACAAGACGACACCTACCTAAACTCGAATGGAATGGGCCGTTCTCGCATAGAAAACTGGCCCATTCCATTCTGGTTTAGGTAGGTGTCGTCATGTACTTAGTGTAACGCCGCACTTGAGGCGTACTAAATTTGACTATGAAACTGGCCCATATTGTGAAACATGTTGCTACAGTAAAATTCCACAAGGACTTTGATCTAACTGGAAATTAAAGAACCCTGGGAAAATCTTGCTGTACAAGATAAGACTTTGATGTTATAGTTAAACTTTATTCTATTTGAAAACTAATCACTTCCATTCATCATCAACTTTTTATATCACTGCTGAGTTTAAACTTTTAAATTCAACACTTACTATCCAAGTACTAACGGTTTTTATTAAAATTTAGTTTTGTTGTGAATCTAACTTTGTTATATTGAATAAACATTTACTTAAATACTTTATGTACATAAATGTGTAAAAATACTTTTCTGTAACTATGTATGTTATATGATTTATAATTTTTTTACCTTTTAACTCTTCAGAAGGGTATTAATTTCATATCCGAAAATTTGCCCATCCAAAACGGGTCCAGCCGCCTTTATTTTGGTTATCAGAGGGTTTGCTATATTTACTGTCTACTTAAATACGAAAGAGGAAAGTTAAGGATATCACCATAATGTGTTGATTCTTTAGCCTACCAACTCTTTTCCCCAGATGATCTCATTATTAAATGAGTTAATTTAATAGTATACACAGAGTTGAATGACAAGATAGTAGGGGTATAGTATATAGATAAAATTGCTGTATTGTTAATTTGTTTTACAATACAAAAGAGTGATCTCAGCAGAGAAGTAAATATTCATAAGTAAATATCCCCCCCACCCTCCCCCTTCACTCAATATATGTCCACAAATGCCACGGAAAAAAGTTGCAAGAACTATCTTTAATATTGTGATTCTTTTATTATCTGATACTATACCAGACAAAATAAATCTAAGTTAACTTCTTGATTAGAAAATACAAGTTTGATTCAAAATGTTTACCTCAAGATATATAAAATTGAAAATTATTACAGTATTTTGAAAGTTGCTTTCTGTTGGAACATGCGACTATTATTCAATTTAGTTTAAGGTTAATCGGACGCTATTTTATGATTTGTTTACTTTGGTTATTGACATTGGAACCTCCCTTGTTGCTGTCACAAACGCCATGCGTGGAATAGTCTTTCGTCGAAATTCCACTGGTCCAGGTAACTGATCATCACTATCATTATCCCTCCAGCTCCACACTTTTGGAACACTCCTTTCCATGACTTCTGGCCTTTTGTTCTTATCCGCATCATTTCGAACTAATCTCGGTTGCAACTTATTGATGGTAGCACGCCTGTTATCGGAAGCCTTCAAACTTAAATCTACGCTTTCGTCACCACCACCGTTATTAATTTCACTGCTACTCAAGTCATCTTTCTCATCAACTATTTCAAACAAAACCTTCTCATTATTGGAATCTTGATTTGTTTTGGATCCACCTGTTTTCATGTCCATTCGTACCAAATCATGAGTTGGTGTTGAGTTAAACCTAGAACCGTTCATTATGTCTGTGTTGTTGTTTTTCTTTGAAGGGCTAAACAATATCATCTTTTTCCCATAGTTGTACCTGTTCACGTCGATGTAGTTGTCGAAACCTTCTTGTGAGTCATACTTGGTCAGAAGCAACGCAGGCTGCTTATCACCAGGGGAGATAACAGTTGAGTTGGGTGGACCTTCAGCATGCAAGTAGGCAACAGGCCAGTACCTGGGGGGGCCATATGGGTCTCCATTAGGACCGTGGGGACCATTAGGACCTTCATGGGGTCCATTAGGACCTTGAAAGGGACCATTAGGATGATTATGACCTTGATAGGGACCATTAGGACCATGATGGGGACCATTAGGACCTTCTGGAATCCTGGGAGGAAAGCTTTGGGGACCTCCATGGGGATGCCCTCGATACGGGAAGTAACGGTCACTGCAAGGTCGCCACTGGTCACGAGCAGCACTGCCAACGTAACACCTACAAAGACAAAATAAATTACATGGGAATTTATACAAGTTTAAATCTTACCAAAAAAGTCAGCACATTATTACACTAGCATTGGTGGTACTCCTTAAACACTTCCTTACAACTCTAGTGGGCTCTAATGGGAGCTATAATTTTTTATGGGTATGTACTGATTAAGATGGTTTACTTTTTACCTGAAATAACAAAGTGTTTTGAGCTTATACTGAAATCAAATGTTATAAGAATTGCTGTGATAAGGAGTCCTATAACTCACAAAGTCAAAAAATATATAGGTAATAAATATACACTGGCCGACTATACTCACCTAATATTTATCAACTGATGTATTTTTTGTTTTAAAACACCAGAACTAGAAGTCGATTACATTTACTCATGACACAATACATTGAGCACATTACATTCAAAATTATGAACAAAATTAATTTAATTTCACAGCTTGAATTTGAGTAGCAGCTCTTGTATAACATTTTTGATAAAATATTGGCTCTTGTGATGATTCTTGGTTGAGTGCATTTTAAAATAAGCTTAAACTAAATTTGTATATGTTAGGATTGACTGCATTAGTTGTAATCATGCCTGATTCTCAACTGAGAGGCCAGGTTTTATAATTTAATGGTTCTACTTAAGGTAGTTTTACCACATTGGGGTTTATTACACTCCCTTTAAGAAAACACTGGTAAAGTTCCTCTTATCAACCCTTCTTGTTGCATCCTCATCACACAAATATATTGATAATGTTGCCTTAAAATTAACCACTAAAAAAAATAATAATCAGCAAGTAGGATGAATAAATAAAAAATATTTCATTGTGTATATTCCAATTTTAATAGGAAGAACCTTATTTTACAGCTAGAAAAGTTACTAGATCTACTTTTACATATAAATAGGTCAGATCGTGTAATCTGCAAATGTCACTTTTGCTAATCTCATTATTTTATATATCTTATACATAAAATTCTCGTGTCACAATGTTCGTTCCCGTACTCCTCCGAAACGGCTTGACCGATTCTCATGAAATTTTGTGAGCATATTGAGTAGGTCTGAGAATCGGCCAACATCTATTTTTCATACCCCTTAGTGATAAGGGTTGTCCACCCTTAACATTTTTCTATAATTTTTAGACATTTTTTTAATATCTTTATTTTTTTTATTATGTCGCATTAAAAAATACATACAACCCTAAATTTTTACCCTTTTATCACCAACCCCTATTTTTTAATAGCCATTTTAGTAATTTAATCATTTTTCATCCCCGGTCGATAACTGATCAATCGTCATGTGCCAATTCAATTCAAACGTATTCAGTTTCCGATTAGATTGGCATTTGCAATGACTATCAACAAATCCCAAGGTCAAACGATGTCTATTTGTGGCTTAGATTTGAGAACACCATGTTTTTCACACGGACAATTATACGTGGCATGCTCTCGAGTGGGTAAACCATCCAGTTTGTTTGTGTTAGCTAAAGATGGACTAACAAAAAATATTGTTCACGCTATGGCATTAAGAGATTGATATTGTTTGTTAGTGTTACTGTCGTAATTGATTAATTAATGATATATAATTTTAAGGAATAAATTATAATAACTTAAAAATAATGTTTGCCTTTTGTTATTTTTATATTCCCTCATCGTTCACAGCGCTCCATGCCTATTTCACGCATATACCACATTCTTACACACTTACAATAAGTAAGCTATTTTTTGTCTACACTAGAAATTACTTAAAATACATTTTTTTTACTCAAACAGTTGCTGAACTGAGAAGACAAGGTAGTCAATAAACTTTATATCCTCTTTGGTTGTAAAATACACACTTCTGGTTAGAAACTGCAACTAAGCTAGAAAAGGCTGCTTTGGAGGGGATATATATTACTTCAGAAGTAAATATTGGTAGATCAATATTATAATTAGCAAAATTCAAGTGTAAACTTGTTAAAAGCGTTTTTTTGTATGAATATTTTTAGTTTACCTTTGCAAAGTGTGTGTTAGGTTTAGTTGTGTGCATTTATCATGAGTTTTTGTATAAATTTTAATGTTATTTTCAGTGAGTTTGAAGTAATTTTAATACAATTTTTAAGTCATGTTATAGGTCATTTTATGATCATTTTTAGGTCATCAAAGTGGGACCTACTAGTAATATGGTAACAAATAATCAATTTTGGTTCAAATAATAAGTTTGTAATTTATGAAAGATCCTTCCTATGAAAATTGTACTGTAGAAACAACCCAGCTCTCATTGATCATTATGATTCACACCAACCCCAACCTTTAAATTGGATGAAACTCACCAAGGGTAGTTAAAGCCCTCAGAGTAGCCACATTGGTGGCCCGGTCTGCAACAGTAGTCAAAACTGCCCGCATCTCCTCCTTCTAGCTCACATGACCAAAACCCGGCCTCACGATTTTCTGCGCAGAACGTCCCATAGCGACAGGGTCGGCCAGACACTGTGAACCTCTGCCACACCTCAGGGCCACCAGGGCCAGCTGGGAGAAGAAAATCTCTTTTTTGTGTGTGTGTGTGTGCGCACAACTAGCATTTATATGTAAATATAGTAAAGTAAAAGTTTTTAAATTTTTGTTGAGGTTTATCAAAAGCTTCTCTCTGTAGTGGAGATGGGGAAGAACAAATACTTACTTTTAAATGTATTTACTCTATATATGCAAAAATAATCATGCAACAAGAGTAATTTAAACTTATTTCAATTGTCATCAATTTATTTCACTGATTCAAACGTATTTATATATTAGGGCAAAAAGGGTTTTGCTTTAGAGAAAAGAGGGTGAAAAGGTGTAAAAAGTACAAAAAGGGATAGGATAAATATGGTCAAAAAAAAGCTTAAATACTTTTGATTGGTTTTAAGGGGAATCATGCATCAGAACTTTTTTCTCAACAAAAATGATTCTAATTCTGTTTCAATTTAATATATATATATATATANATACATGTAAAAGATTAACATCAAACATTACTTATTAAATACAAGTATATATATATATATATATACTTATTAAACAAATCTTTTAGAAGTTGTGTTAACTGATAAAATTAGATGCATCAAATTTTCCAAACCTTTTGATTACATGTGCTTATTTTTTTATATTAGACTTAATAACCTGATATAGATAAACATTTAAATATTTCAATACAATCGACTGAATACTTAATAAACTATTAAATATTTACTACTACACATATAAATTACATTTATATATAGCAGTTTATTTTTATTTATTTACTTTTTATCTTACTGTGTTAATGTTTTAAATATATTTCAAATTAATTATGGATTAGTTATGAACCATTAGATATTTGATTTTAGCCTTTAGGAGATCGGGTTTTTAAAATAACTTGGCACACATCTCATGGTGTTCATAGTTTTTAAACATCACTTCGCATAAGACATTTTTGCACAGATATACCATTATAACATTCTCGACTACAGCTGATTGATTGTAGGTTCATTTTAGCTAACAAACATTTTATTTCATTTTTAAACCCATACAAAGACCCCTCACAACCATCTCCAGCCCTGGAACACTACCGCCAATTTTCGTCCATTGTGGTTTGCTGACAAGGTTGTCACTCAGCATTCGAATCTAAGCTATACATACTGAGGGTGTTTTTTTTTCTTTCAAAATAGCGTATTACTATTTCTCCACGTAAACAAGGGTACATTTAATCTAAGACTCTCCTCCCAACACCATTAAAGTGCGAAATGACCGGCTGAGAAGTATGATGCAGTGCAAAACATAATAAAAATTTTAAATAATTGTGTGTTAAGCTTTATAGTATCCATAAGGGCTAGTTGCTTATTTACATAAATGAGAACTGAATGAGGAGGGTATAAAAATATATATAATATCCATATTTCTGCAAATTTGGGTACATTCCCTATAATATGGTTTAATGAACATATAATAATATGATAACATAAGAAGAAGAGCAACTTTCATTTGGTTAAAAATTTGTAGATTTTATTGTACAGTACATTTGTTTAGTGTAAAAATGGGTCTTTTGTTCATTGGCTCTCTTTATCATACTATGTATTTGCACTTAACATGGTCAGGCTATCCACATTTAATTATTCTAGTGGGTCAGGAATGAAGAAGAGGCATTTAGAGGGAATATATCCAGATTAGTGTAGAGGGAGAGTGGAAAACCATTTAGTTAAAACAATTGGTACACATAGCTGGGAGTCACACCCTGGCCACCTGTCACAGGTAAATGATAATAGATGAGATTGACGTTTAGTACACATTATAGATAAGCTAAAAAGCTGAAATTTCGCGGGACGGTAGAGGGATTATTATAACCATAAAAATCTAAAAGTGGGAAATTCCAAAATGGGGATCTAGGAAATAAAGGGAATATAATTAGAAAAAAAAAACTTTTAATATTAGATATAAAATTAAAATTTGGCAGACAAATAGAGAGACAACTCTAGATAACTAAATAAATCTAGAAATATTTAATTTCGAAGATTAAGTTGGAGAATATAGTGTGAAGTTAATTTACTTAAAATTAGGCATATAGGCTAACTTGAATGGATAGTAAGACTAAAAAAAAGTATGTTTTCATGTTTTAACCTGTGAAATTAATGATTAGATAATTTTTGTTGCAGTGTGTGTGTTACTAAAGCATAAAAAGTACTTTGAACTGGACAAAAATTTTGTTTTGTATTGATGCTTGGAGACTAATTATAATGAGAAATTTTTAGTTTAAAATAAATGTCCGCTTGTAAAGATACCTAACCTAAAAATTGTGACTTTTCATGAAACTTAGTTCTGTTAAAAATATTTTTAAATGCAAATATTGTACATTTGTTTCAAAAAGTATTGTATCACTGAACTAGCATTTTTATTGGTGCAATTTGATTCTACTTTTATTAAACTAGGGCCTATGTTAAAATAGACCATAAATGTATTTAAAAAAATATTTATTCTATTTAAATATTTAAAAGCCTATAAATATTTTATTTTTATTAAATCGTGTTGAAATTACATATATCAACTAAGTTTTAAAACTTAGGCTTTTTAAAGTTTTGTTAAGTGTATTTTTATTTATGAGATGTAATTTATATTTTGCAGGCTCATTTGAAGTAAACCATATAGGCTAGTTGTGACAGTGACAAGGCTTAACTCACGTATGAGGTGGTCTTGGAAATGGTCCTGGTAGTGTCCAATGGTCTGCGGGTTGCTGTGGGGGTCGCAGCGGGGGTCCAGTGAGTTCCACGCAAACATCCAGTGTTCTTCCTGGTGCACATAGTCCAGCCCTGGCCTCAAGTCTCTCTGGTCAATGTCGCTCAGGAGACAGTTGGGACCACCATCGTGGTGGCGCACCGAGTCACTTCTGTAGAATAACAAGCAACACAAACAGGTTATTAATAATTATGTGTGTGTGACACATTTTCAGTGCATCTTTTCTAACAATTCTTAGTAATTAGGGTTGTGTGAAAGTCACTTTTTAAATGTGAACTGAAGAAGAAGCAAATCTTGAAACATGCGAAGAAAAGACAAAGGCGAAGAAAGACATAGTTTTTTGTGTCAGAGTTTCTGACTTGTTTTTATATTCCCATAAGGCATAGTTTTGATGGTTTGAGATGTTACGCTTTTTCTATGCCCATATGACTTAGTATTGTTTGTCAGAATTTCTAACTTGTTTTTCTATGCCTATAAGGCATAGTTTTGAATGATGAGCTTAATCCTCAAATTATCTAGTTCCATAGGACATGATTTAGTATGGCAGTATTTCTGACTTCTTTTTTTATATCCATGAGACAAAGTGTTATATTCTAGGGAAAAGGCCTGACTCCCTAAACTGTATGGCCATGCTTATGATAGCTTAATGGTGGAAATCAGGTTATCTAACGTTTTGTTCAGTGACCTAATTAGGTCTGTGACTGATACTAGTCACTTTTAATTTTTCTTTAGTGTACCTATTTACAGTACACAACTTGTGGGAGCATTACTAGTTCTTAGTAGTGGCCCATGGGGATAGTGCTTAGTCTCCGGCCCCCTTCAGGCGCCATTTGTATTAATTAATACATTTATTGTTAGTACTAGTTATGGTGTGCTCTAGATAGGGTGGAAATATAAATAAACTATTGAATGTCCAGGCAGTACTATTTAGGAATTGACCAGCCATTGTATCTTTACAGCCTAGATTCCTGGTAGCTCCCCATTTACCAAGTATAAACTGATTTTTCCTGTACTAGGAGTTTAATCATTGTGTTACATAACTCACCATGGAGTTAACTCATGCTAGCTAGCTCATTTAACTATCATTGAAGTAAATCTTTAAACTAGGACTTTCTAGAATTTGATATTGTAAATGATTATTAACTATAATATATGATTAATGAAACAAATAGCCGAAACTATTGTTAATGCATTTTAGTGTGGATAGTCCCTCATTTTCAGAATATGATATAATATATGAACCGGTAAATATTTTTCAGGTATAAGTCTAGTAGTCACTAGGCTGGGTAGATACTATGTATTGTTGCTTAACTTTAAATTAATGTTTGCTTCCTATTATTATTGCTGTTGTGTTGAGGCAGGCGTACCTTCGTAGCGGAATGTATGTTAAGTCGTGTTTAAGAGTTACTCTCAAACGTAATAGAGACTCAACCTCGCTTGAGTTGATGGCAAAGGTGTTTTCTTCAATTGTTCCCTATTAGGATTACTGCTTTTATTGTAACCAATTATTTATAATAGTTATCAAAGGACTGTTTGGAGTAATATCTATTTAAACCTTATGAAATTTCACCAACCTATTCTATTTAAATAAACTGATTTGCTAAACTTGTATATCTCTCTTATGTTTGTTCCTTCCAAAACCTTCACTTAATAGTTTTGTAAATGAATTCTCACTTCTTCTATTAAATAGGAGAAGCAGCGATTAAATTGTGGGTGTCGAAGCCGAAGCAAAGAAGTTTTGGGCTTTGACTTAGACGTTTTTAGGCTTCGCACACCGCTATTAGCAATATATGCTGATCAGTGGTGGATCATTGCACAAGCGCAAGAAGTGCACGCTTGAGGCCACAGTATTGTAGGGGCCTCAAAAAATCAAAAACAAAACTAATTAGTTTGTCTTTTTTTAAAGTTTTGTTAATTGATAAAAAATATAACAAAAAATGTGATATTGTAGTGATCAACAACCAGAGTCACAAAAACGTGTGAAAACATACTTAATTCTGGGTTCAGAGGCTGCTGTGAGTGAGACAAGTTCTTCCAAAACCATTAGGATGTAGTTTTGCTGTTGATGTTAATGGTAACGCTCATTATTTTTACTTAAATGTGTTAAAAATTATCTATGCAAGTCATTAAGTCAGTTGCATCTAAGCTATGTTGTTTAGTCATTAGATTATGAATTTATTATAGATAAATTAGCTAAGCTTAAAGCAAGTAAAGTTCCTTTTTTTATATGATTATTATATGTAAGTGTAGACCAAATTACGAAGATACCAATATTTAATTTATTTTTCTTTAAAACCAAAAACTATTCTGTTAATGTGTGTGTTTATTATTTACTAATAATAATACTAAAATGGATGCACACTGTGATTTGATTCTTTAGGTACCACACAAGTATGGGATTTTTTTATATGTGTGTGTTTTCAATTAGCTTGAAAAATTAAATGCTATATTTTTTAATTCGTGCATTTAGGTTTAACATTCTTAAAAACATATTATTTTCATTAGAGGGGGGTGGGGCCTTAGAATCAGGTTTTGCTTGTGTGACTCCAGCTGCTAACTTCACCACTGATGCCAAGTTCATTACATCTCCTTCAATTTTTGTGTTTGGGATTACTCAAAATGACCACCTTTGGCCTGAATACAATCCTGCAGTCATTGTATTGTAGAATGCTGCATTCTTTCGAAAATACATTGCATTGCAATGCTTTCATTCAGGCCGAAGGAGGTCATTTTGAACACTATTTATAATGTTAAACAGCTCCACACTACTTGAGTACAGACATGACTATAACTCAGAAACAAGGTCAAATGGGACACATATTCGTATAAACCTTTTTTCATTGTTTTTGTGTCTACTGTCCACCATTGAAATAGGTCGCTCACATGTTATGGCCGGTACACTCTCTCGCTATATATATATATAAAAAATGTCATATTATTTTATAATTTTGACAACAGATTATATCAGTGCTATCTAACCTTTTATGATTCAACACCCCTTTGCAAAATCTTTTTATGCCTAATCCCCCCCCTCCCCCTTCTCCTCATTATAAGCCAACGCTTCCTATTCTTCCCTTAAAATATAAGTAATGAATAAAAGCAGTTTTCACTGATTATTAATGATTGTTTTTATCATGCCACTTTATTGCACTTGCCATTTGTTTGTTCGATACTATTGGAAAATACCTATGTATGTGAGAATACAAATTTCTCCAAAACTACAACCTGAATGAGTATAGAAACAGGGCAAAAAAATAAGAAGAAAGCTTTTTGTCCAATGTTTTAATCTTAATCTGGTGCTAAACGAGCCAGGGTACAAGTGACTTGCAGTTCAATTCAAACCTTCCTACCTGAAGCTGATTGCAGTGCAGTAGAAGAGGAACTTGTCCCTTGCTCTGCTACACTCGGTCTTACAGTCCTGCTCTGTTGGAACCCTCAAAGAACTCCTGATCGATGAGGGAAGGAGACGGGCAGGACCTCCGTAACCCACATAGCACACTGCATAAAAAACAACATAACATTATGGGATATTATTGTATAAACTAATGTGATAAGATAGGCTTAAGCTCTTGTTTTCAGATAGTACAGTTCCA
Source organism: Timema douglasi (assembly GCA_901482245.1). NCBI lineage: Eukaryota > Metazoa > Arthropoda > Insecta > Phasmatodea > Timematidae > Timema > Timema douglasi. The sequence continues at coordinate 40,780 of CABEEJ010003734.1, forward strand.
GCTGCTAGGGTTAGGGGGGCAACCTCAGTAAGTGAGAAATTTCTGTGCATATGTTCATCTCTAACGTAAATTTAATTCAACAATGCATTATTTAAAAATATGGTGCATGCCAAAGTAAAGTCAAAATATTCAAACAAGGCTCTTTTCCTTTAACAATCCTATAACTTGAGTTTTATTTATATAAATAAGTGTGTTAAAATGTGACAAAAGCTCATTTCAACGACTTTTTAAGCATATTTACGGAGTATGAGACTAGTCTTGATGAAAAACTATTCAAGATTTAGCCTTCCTCTAACAAACACAGTAATTTTTTTACAGGTTCACAACAGAAAACTTCAACATATTTGATAAATAGTAGTGAGCATTCCTCTTTACCTTGAGATATGTTTCGTAGTTTTCTTTTTCCTCTTTCTTATAGGCATGGCAAAGGATGGTTGTTGGAGGGGGGCAAACAGGAGAATAAGCTTAGATAGAATAGATAACTTTTTTTCCAGAAAACAACACATACCATTGTATTTTATTCTTAAGCAGTGTGGCTTGACAGCAAATGACACTTTCTTGCTGACCAAGGTGACCGCCTCAACTGTGTATTGTAATAAAAGGTTTGTTTTATCTTAAGATAGCTGTAAGTCTTGTGATGATATATAACTTTGTTCACCATTTTAAGGCCCAAGACTGTAGAACTCATTCGAATGACAACAGTCAGATTCACATACTGGGAGTGAACTTTGATAATTTGAATGCGCTTCATAGTCTCGGTCTTAAATTTTATAGTATTTTTACCATCACTGTTATTACCATAATATATATAATAAAATATATCTCAAGAAGTGAAAAGAGATGCTCCTTAAAAAAATCTAATAATAACATAGTCAACTTATAATATAAACCAAATGATCGTACACTCATCAGTTGGTTTATTTGGCCCTTGAGGTGGTGGTGGCGGCACTCTGTCGTTGTTTACTGGTGGGATGTACGATGGAGGACGTGGGGGACGACGGTCCACCTCACATCCATGACCATAACTTCCTCTCTCATACAACTCATAGCCTACATCTTCCACGAGGTCGCGTCGAGAGTCCAACTCAACGAATGGCCAGTCAGACAGTTGGCAGTTGTCCAGAGGGCCACCGATCACTGCAGGACCATACCTGCTCACACACACAATAAAATAATCAACAGTTTCATCAATTGTTCTGAACATTTATTTACATATTATAAAAAAAATACATTTAAGATAGCTAGCAAATATGATTAAAAGAATTACTTGCATATAATTATGGTTAATATTTCAGTAAAATATTGTGTGCTTGCTAAATGTATTATTTAAGTGTAACTTATATGAGTGTAATATAATTGAGATGAAATAAAAACTAACCATAACAGAAGTATCAAAAATGTATACATCCCCTCACTCCGAACCTCACATAGAAATGTGAAGTGGAAAGTGTTCCCTTAACTTTTTCAAAAAAAAAATCCGTTTTGTAAAATGTTTAGTTACTTTGCTCTGGAAACAAATTCCATCTATTTAAATGGAACAAACAAAAGTAAGGATGTCCCAAGTTTTATAGTTCACACTTCAGTTTAATTTCTCGTCATGGTGTTAAAATCAGAAACATTATCAAATGAGCTACAATAGAAAAATAACAGCAATTATTCAAGTTCACACTTACATATTGAATACAGAGTTTGGTGCTTGAATTTGTTACTAACACTGTGTCTCTGCTATGGATCAGACGTGTTGATACTTCAAATAAACCTCCTCTCCTGAGATTCAATGGTATGAGAATTTTCATCTTTAATTGACATTATTTGTTTGAATTTGATTTTCAGTTAATCATTGGTAAGGTAATTATAGTAATTTTAAGGTTTGCTTAGTATTTGCTAACAACTTTTGCTCTCCTTCCCTCCCTTTACCCCTCTCATCAGCCAACCCACTGTTAATGACTTTATGTATATATGTAATAGCTAGTTGATAGTTGACAATGTCCACACATCCATCACAGACTTTGCCTTAAACTATGAGTAAAGAATTACCCTGAGCCCGGGACCAATCTTGGATATCTTGGTGGTAGAGTATTGGCGTGCTAAGCCAAGGGTCCAGGATCCAATTCCTGTGTTAAGGTGTAATTTTTCAAGTTTTGTCAATATGATACTGATACGACTTCCGTAACTAATGACCTTGTCTATCTAGGTGCAGCTCCATCTGACTTTATAGATACTGGGGGATTTTTATCTCTAGACCCACACAACCCCGATTTTTAGTCTTTAGTAAAGAAGAAAGTAATAAAGATAAAGAGCAAGAGAAATAAGGATGTTTTACCCTCCTTCATTCCAAACTCTTGTTATAAGTTGAGAGTGCTTTGAAACTCTATACCTAGTGTCCTATTTTAGTTGAGACAAAAAGTAAAACAATAACCCTTTACCCCCGGCCAAATCCAAATTTTCTCAACAGTAGCTACTACCTAACCTAAAACGTGTATCTTCCATTTTGACTGGTATTATCTTCACTATAATAAAGTTGAGTTTATGAGGAACAAGAGTAATAGTGACAATAATAACATTTCACACCAGGACATTGCTCAATTTTACTTGATTATTATTATAATTATTTGGAAAATTACTGAGTTATTCCCCGTTTTTTTTTTTTAATAATCACTCATTCTTAGTATATAGGCAAAATTTTATGAAACATTGGTTTTGACCCTCCACAGCAAAATGATTCAAATGGCCTGTCCATTCCCTAGCCTTGCAAAATGCTGATACATTTCTTTAATGCCCCCCTTTTCTCATCCTGTTTCCTTAAGTGATATTTTAAGTTTCCCAGTTTATTGAGATATTTTTGGTAACCTCATTATCATCATCCCCAACTGTGACCAGGTCCATTTAGTAAAATGCCTTTATCTTCCTTTATCCTTCCACCATTCTTTATTCTTTAATTGCTTCCATTCTTCTCTTATTACTTTCATACTTTATGTTACCTGCTCCTCCCATCTTTATCTGGACCTCCCTTGCAGTCTTCTTCCTACATACTTCATTGCCATAATTTTCTTTGGCATCCTATCTTTTTCCATCCTCATTACATGCCCATACCATCTCAGTATTGCTTCCTCTAGTATCTCATGTAGTCCCTGTACCCCCCCCCCTCCCCTTCTTTCCTGAATAACTTCATTCCTAATCTTATTTATCCTCGTGACAGCTAAAATGGTGACCTAATATGACATATGTTGTGCTGAACAATGAGTTGGCGAACCTTGGATTTCCATCCAACTATTTAGATGTATAATAAAACATAAGTGAGCTTCACCTGTAACTGAATATTCTGCAGGTGAAGAAACGTGACCTCAAGCACTCCAGTTCACAGTCAACCACGGAGGGGACATTGAGAGAGTCTTTCACCACAGCCTGGTTAAGTCGCTGGCCCGAACGGACCCTCAGGAAACATTCTATAACAAGATCCATTTTCTTGCTGACCTAATAGCAGAGCTTCCACAACCCTTTTTCAAAGTTGTGGCACAGCACAATATTCTTAAAATCATACAAGCACCATCCCAAGGAAACAAGCATCACACATATTCAGATAACTAGAGATTAATTGTCTTATAGCAACATTTAGGTTTGTAATACTAGATGTGGTTGTCGGTAGTGAAATCAGTTTATAATTTGTATGTTGGCACATATTGTGTCAAGAATGTTTATTTATATTAATAATAGTGTTTCTTACCCCCTACCCCACTTTTATAGATTTTATGCAATAATATCTTTACTGAAAACTATGTTTCTGTGTCTTATATTTATCAGCAAGAGGGATTTGTTGTCAAGGAATTGGAAGGTGAAGTTAAGACAACTCCACTTTACCAGTTTTGGTATAAAATGTTTTGTATGAAAAGTATCAACACAACTTTGGATTATACTACCTACTACTATTACTACACAGTTTTTTGTCGCTTCAAAAGAATTTGTGAAATTTTGGTCATTTGGAATATTTTATTTCATGAAAAACATTTTTTTTAGCACCTCGTCTTACTATTTATTCAGGTTATATGCTAATGGTTTTAAGAATCAGGAAGATTAAATTTAGAGAAAGTGTACCCACATTTGCTTGGAGAGAGAGTGGAAAATCATTTTGGAAAAACCACTATCAGTACACCCGATGAATATTCGAACCTCGATCTCCCTATCACTGACAATCTAGTCTACTGCGAGAGTAGCGTGTTAGACCACGCAGCCACCTAAGTGGGCAGTGGCGGCTCGTGACTTTTTTTCATGGGAGGGCACAAAATTGAAAACTAATAATAATTAATAAAAATATAAACTCACCTCTTATTTATTATATTTTGTAATGGAAGTCCATCCTCCTTTCTTTTATATTTGAGAATACCTCAATAACTTTGTTGTCGAAATCAGAAATTGAATTAATAAATTTCTTTTCGACTGATAGAACTGCTAAAGCATTTAGTCTGTCTTCCGTCATTGTACTCCTCAAGAAAGTCTTAATCCGTTTTAAGGTAGAAAAACACCTTTCACATTCACTTGTTGACATTGGTGTAGTACAAATAATGTCCAATAGTTTGAAACTTTCAGATAAAATCTCACGCAGGTTATTTTGTGAAATAAACACTAATAAAGATAGCACACCCTCAACTTCGCACATATCATCACGACTGTAAATTACATTCAATTCACTCTTTAATTTTATAGCGTTTAACATGGAATAGGATGCAACAGTTTCGTTAAACACATTTTGAGGAAAAGATTGTTGATAGTTTTTAAAAAAAAATGAATTGAATAATTTTGCTGCACTTAGGTGACTTTTAAAATCAAATCTATCCTTAATTTGGGTTAGAATAGTGTCACAAACTTCTTTTGCAGCAGTATTTCTACTATCTCCATCGTTGGATGAAGTTTTCTTTCTTTTTTCTTTGGGTTCTTCAACCTCGTCGGTACCATTTCTAATTTTTTTAATTTGTATCTCAAATTGTTCTATAGCTTTCTCCAAATATAAGCTATCAATGCCACGCATTTGAGTTTGATTAAAAAAAATGTCCACGTGTGGCATAATTAAATGAAATTGTTTCAGCCAATACATGAATTCTGAACTATTTAAGTGGTTCAGTAGGCCATTTGCTTCATTTAGGGTTTTCGAATCTAC
>CABEEJ010003734.1:62324-76518 GCA_901482245.1 Timema douglasi
CACACACACACACACACACACACACACACACACACACACACACACACACACACACACATAATATATGATAACGATAATTTGGTAGGGACGAGGAAGGTGTATGGCTTATGGGAAATGTACCTGTATTTGTGTGGAGGTAAAGAAGAAAACCACTAAAGCGCCTTCTACAGATACCTTAGTCCGTGGTCCGTGGTACTTAGAAATACTATTCGCGTCCACACAGTCCGTATCTCTAGTCACGTGACCGTGCCAACCAATGAAATAGGTAGTCAGGGATTTCTTCAAGTTAAATTTTTCGGAAGAAAATTGTCTATAGTAAGGACTAAGGAGTAAGCGCCAATCAGTGTGCTGATCAACAAAATAATTAAAATAACTCTTTTCTTCCTCTTTTTTTGGTGATTATTATTATTATTATTATTATTATCACCGCGTCTTACTACCCGTTCGGGTTATACGCACTTACGCTAATGTGTAATGGTAGAGGGTGATTGTGAGATGAAATGAAGGACCTACAGTTTAACGTGGAATCTGAACCACGGCGGAGGCCTGGCATTCCTCACATTCACAAATTGTGATTAATACACATCTTGTCAGAGGTGAAGGAAGGGTTTGGAAATCAGATAAATCTGTGCCGGGACCGGGGGTTGAACCCCGGCCGCCAGCATAGAAGTCTGACACCTTACCCCTAGACCGCCAGGTCATTTTTTTGGTGATAAAACGGCCAGAAGATACTTGAAATGTAGGCCTATGTTAATTACAATCACAATAAATATAACTATCAAATTATCAACATCTAGAAACGGATCTTTTCTCTGGCATTGGTGCTTTTATTTCAATACGCACGCACATATTTACTTAACTGTAGTTGGAAGTGCATAGTTATAAACTAGTCCTTAGAAAGCCGACCAACTACGGAGTAAGGACTTAAGGATCAGGACTCTGTAGACAGAGCAATCTGATTCTGTGGCATGGATTTCTAAAGACCACGTACCACAAACTTACATATACGGGGTCTGTAGATGAGGCTTTGAGATAAAAACACCCTCACTACACGGATGGGATTCGAAACCCAAACTCCCCATCACCAGTAAATCATACTAAATAATATTGATAAGAGAACACGTGCCCACCGGGATGGACTTTTTCAAAATTTATTTCAGAATTGTTTTTTTTACAACGGTACGTCAGACGTCTCTTCCCTCTACGTACGACCATGTGCAAGATTATAGTTTTGGTTTATTTTTTTCACCACCTTACTACCCGTCCGGGATGTCAGCATTTAACTACATTTATAGGATAGGGAAGAGGAAGGAAATATTTAGAGTAAAGGTAGCCGCATTCGCGTAGAGCCATAGTGGAAAACCATTTATGGAAGGGCTATCCAGTCTACAGGGACTACAGCCTCACCGTCACCCTCGCAGTAGACTAGACTGCCGATGACAGGGAGGTCAAGGTTTCAAACTAGGTCGGGTGTACTGAGATTCTTTAGCCAAAATTGTTTTCCACTCTCCCGTCACGCAAATGCGGGTACACTTCCTCTAATTCAACTTTACTAATTCTTAACACATTAGCGTAATTAGTACATATGCGTATGACCTGAACAGGTAGTAAAACTTGGTGCTAAAAATTATTATTATTATTATTATTAGCACCGCGTCTTACTAACCGTTCGGGTTGTACGCACTTCCGCTAATGTGTAATGGTAGGGTGATTGTGAGATGAAATGAAGGGCCTACAGGTGGAATCCGAACCACGGTGGAGGCCTGGCATTCCCCACATTCACAGTGCTAAAAAAAATTGCATTCATAAATACCTTTTAAGCTGTGGCTCAGTGTAAGCTGAAGTATTTATATTTTACTACTTTAATGGAGAAATTGATGAGGTGTTACACAACCCAATGTTTCGTGGAGAAAAGGGGAAGGTGGAGATATAATCAGCGTGCTTATTTCTTCAGTTATTTTTACTTTCTTAAGACCCCATCGGAGAGAGAATTAGGTATTGTGGGGTGACCTGGCGGTCTAGGGGTAAGGTGTCAGACTTATATGCTGTCGGCCGGGGTTCAATCCTCGGTCCCGGCACAGATTTATCTGATTACCAAACCTTTCCTTCACCTCTGACAAGACATCTTGTGAATGTGGGGAATGCCAGGCCTCCACCGTGGTTCGGATTCCACGTTAAACTGTAGGTCCTCCATTTCATCTCACAATCACCCTACCATTACACATTAGCGTAAGTGCGTATAACCCGAACGGGTAGTAAGACGCGGTGCTAATAATAATAATAATAATAATAATAATAATAATAATAATAATTAGGTATTGTGATTGTAAAAAAAAAAAATGGACTCAATGTTTTGATAAATGTAGACGTTTCATGACCCCCTGAAACCTAAAAAGTGGTTCGCGATGCCGTTCTGTATTTCGGACTAGAGCAGAAACTATTTTACCGCTTGGCCTAAAACTTGACATCTAGGTTTTCATATTGTCTCCCCGGGGTTTTTTTGGAATTAGATATCCAACCCTAAGGTTAAGGGTAGTTTATTTATGGGCAATAAGAGATCAAATCAATTTTCTCAAATCCCACTCTTACGGTTTCGATTAAATTTGGTGTCCAGGAAATGTTTAGAATTATTATAAACAATATAGCGGTGTTTCGTTTTCCCCTTAAAATGACTTCAAGAGTAGCCATACTTTCGCAACTATTAGGGATACGTAATAACATAATGTTGTAAAGTTGTAATTCTATTAAATTTTATTTGGAATATATCTGTATAAAACCAATCATTTCCTAGCTATGAGCACATACATATTTTTATGGAGCTCTTTGACAATTAAAATTAATTGTAATGCTCTTTGGTGAACAGAGATGTTCCTTTTTTTTAATGCTTCTGAAACAGTATATGGTATTTCATGTATGTTCTTTGGTGGAGTGTTTCTGCAACTATGTATATTATTTTGTTCCACATTTATTACTAGTTTTTAGTAAATGTCTTTATTTTGAGATAAAAATAAGAGAAAGTCTGTGCGGTGCACCGTAACATTTATTTATATACAGTTTGAAGCCTATCATCATACTACAATAAGAGAAACAATTGATTTATATATCTATTTTTCTCTTTCAATATATATATATATATATATAAATTTGCGAGTGAATAAAATTGTCAGTCATTTTGCTGAGTGTAGGTTATTGGTGGCAACTTAAATTATATCTTTGGATAGCAAATGTGTAAATAAAATAACATTAAATTATCTTCACAATTGGATATACTCGTATATACGACATATAAGCTAAAATGTGTAACATGACAAAAGTATATATATATATATACTTTTGTCATGTTACACATTTTAGCTTATATGTCGTATATACGAGTATATCCAATTGTGAAGATAATTTAATGTTATTTTATTTACACATTTGCTATCCAAAGATATAATTTAAGTTGCCACTAATAACCTACACTCAGCAAAATTACTGACGATTTTATTCACCCGTAAATTTTTTTACCTGTTTTGATTAGAACGCTTTTGTTCTATCAATGTACTGTACAATTCTCTTAAATACACGAGTATTAAAATTTTGCGAGCTCTACAAAAAGAGTGATTGATAACTGGATGTATCATAAAAAAAAAGTAGCATAATAAAATAGGATATAAATGTTGAATGTAAAGGATCTGGATCTAATAGTCTCCAGATAGGCACGAGCCCCAGCGAGGTCGGGCATCTCCTTCCCCACCACCTGGGGAGGTACCCTACCAGAGATTTCGCTCTACTTACCCACAATATAACCACCTATGGCCTTACAACTAACTTAACCTAAAGATTTATAAAAATACTTAATACTAATTTAACTAAAATACAAGTCTTTCTTATAATTGGCTGCAGGGTCTTTCAGTTGTTATCGCCGATCCATTTTCTGAACTGAGAACAGCCATCCGATGGATAATTGGACGGACCAGATGCCCGACAGTTCCATATCAGCATCACACACTTGTCACCAAGTGGGCTGGACCCTATGAGTGAGGGGTTGATTCCTCCGTCTGAAGATGTTGTTATCTAGTACTCCCTAGCTGGTATCAATGTGCCCTTTAGTTCATCAGCAGTTCACAATACTGGAATCCAGAGAGCACTCCTTCCCTCAGCTAGGCTCCGGGTTTCCTGGAGATCGCCCACTCTCCCTCCACATTCTACCCAGCCAACCGATAATCCAGTTTGTCTTTGTCGCACGTATTGACTTATTCAAGTCGTACCATTATGTGTCATCCATATCTGTTGAAACTTCACTGTCTACTGTCATGTCGCTGTCACTCTCCATCCTGTACCCTTGTCTTAAATTGACCAGTCTATTTTGTCCTATATTTTTCATTGCAGTTAAGTACTTATCTCTTTCATATTTGGAAACATTATTCATGATCGCATCCAGGAGACTCCATCGGTCCACGTCACGCAGTATGTGATAAACCGTGCTCAATTTCAACGGTATCTGTAGGTACATTCTATCTTCAAGCGTCTCAATGCACTCCAGCACGTGTTCCGGTGCCGCCTTCCTATCACAATCGCAAGTTCCTGTATCCGTCAGCCGTCTAGCGAAGAGAGTGGCCCTTTATGGACCATGCCCAGTAATAAAATGCACCAGACTTGGAGAGGGCTGCAGGTACTCCATCCCCAACCATTCAGCAACGCTTGGAAATATCTTATGCGTTCTTCTACCTGTTTGGATCCGCTCTCACTCATCTTGCCACTCCTCTTACAGATATTTCCTGACCTGAAGTACCGTTGTTATCCCTGCTCTAGTGAGATTAGCCACTTTCTTCATATCCCCCTTCCTTATCCAATACAATGCCGCTCTCCTCCTCACCTCTAAGTCCAAGGGCCAGATACCCAAGGCTACACGCAAAGCGTCTGTGGCAACAATCTTGTAAGCTCCAGATAGCCTCAAAAGTACTTCTGATGTTACATCTGTTTCTTACTTGTCTGAGTCTATGAGCCCACGCGCCGGCTCCATAACCCGCAATGGAGACCAACATAGCCTGGTGATACAATCTGATCAGTTTCATAGACAGTTTAAATCTGCCCTGCCCTATGTTTATGATCTTATTCATAGCTCTCAAAGCTTTTCTACATGTATTCTCCACATGCGTCATGAAGTCGCGCTTCTCATCCAGCATCACGCCCAGGTATCTGGTATCCTTGCTTCGTCTTATCGTCTGTCCGTCAATCTTAACCCTCGGGTTTCTCTTGAGTACCCCCTGAATAGCACGTACGTTGTATTTGCAGGAGCTAAACTCAGTTCTACCTTTTTACACCAAGAGTTCAGCCCAGTGGCAACTGCGTCACTCTTAGCTTCTAATTCTCTTCTAGATGTTGCTTCAACTATTATGAGTATATCGCCCGCAAAGGCAAATACCCCCACCGTTTCAGGGAGTGACTCAATCTCCACTAAACCAGGTTCAAGGGCTACGTCCCAAAAGATCGGCCCACAGACCGACCGTGACCCCTGAAAACATCCTTTCGTAAGTTTTTTGCTTACTGTCATTCCTGGACATCTCAGGTTCGTGTATCTTCCCCTACAGTACTCCATAAGACTCCTATAGAGGTTCCCCGGACATCTACTTTTACACCCTCCCGAATAGCACCGGCCATCACAAGTTTTCAAACGCTCCCGAAATGTCCACAAATATCCCCATTACGTATTTATCTCTAACCCTATGTATAAGACTCATAGCCTCACAAATAACGTCCTTCCTAGACCTGCCCCTCCTGAAACCGTACTTTTGTTGATGCATCCCCACAGCCTCTCTATGTTTTTGCAATCTATTGCACAGGATCTTTTTCGCATACATTTAGGAGATATATCGGTCTGTACGATTTCGGAAGTTGAGGATCCTTATCCTCTCCCTTACTCAGGATAACTACCTCACGTTGCTTCCATATATTTGGTACGCAGCCCTGAGCCACGCACTCATTCATTAAACTAACTAAGAAGGGCGCTACCTGCTCGCTGATCTGTTGAAGGACCTCCACCCTGATCCAATCTGGTCCAGGTGCCTTCTTTTTCATTTCAGCCACAAGTCTTATTATCTCATCCTGGGTTACTGGATCTGTCACTTCGTAACTGTCGTAACTACTCGTCATATCCTGTCTAGCTATCACTTGTCCTTCGTCATCTTCTCAGTCTTCATCTGGAAGTAAGGTGTCTATCAGCAGCCTCGCTTATTCTTCCCAGTTTGATGTAAATCCTCCCCCCGGCTTCCTTAGTGTCGAGATAATTGTTGGGCCTTACCTTTCCTGTAGCTATCTGTAACGGTATTCCCCATGCGTTACTTCTCAACTCCTTCTGCACATATCGCTCCCAGCTTTCTCTCTTTACCGCTACCAGGGTGGATTAAAACGCTTCTTTTTCCCGTCTATACCCATTGAGGAGCAGTCCCTGACTAGCAGGATCTATAGACCTCTGATATCTCCTTCGTGTTACCCTCATCTCCTTTAGGAGTCTACCAAATCGTTCGTTCCATAGTCGATTGTCTATATTCAATGTATCCTTCACCATTGGGATGGATGCCCTCATAGCTCTCTGAACTGACCTGGTAAACTCCTTGGCGGCGATATTGACAGTTCCTCCTTCAACCACCTCAGGTGGCAGCACCATCAGGACCCTTAGCCTGTCCTAGTTTGCCTTCCTTGTGTTGTATCTTATCCTTTTCTCCATGTCTATCTGATCTTGCCTTCTACCTTATATTTCTATTTCAAAGGTGATCAAGTTATGGTCACTGATCGTCACTCTATCCAGCACTTTCCAGTTAGCAATCAAGGGAATACAAAACCTTCGGCGTATATAATGAATATTCAGTGAATCTGTTCGGAAATAAACCCCTGCCTCTTAATACAGAGTCAGCCACAAGGCTGAAACCTATTTTTCACATATTACATTTTGTATATTTCTAGATCATACTATTCAACAACTCTAGACATTGGTTTACACTTTGTATAGAATATTATTAGCTACATTACAAGATTAATTTTTCAATACACATTTCTCCTTGAATTTTTGTTAATTTAATATTTTAGATTGCACATTTAATACAAATGTTGATGTTAATGTTTCTACTTTCTCAAACAAACAAATAAAATTATTACCGGGAAAAAAACATGTTTCCTAAGTTAAAATATATTCAACGAGCTGAACACTAAAAAAAAAAAAAAAAAATCTGTANTGTAGTCACCATTTAAAAAAATTACGACTCCTTGAAAGTAGAGAATGCCTCATTTCAACTACGGTGTACCTTTGACTAAGAGAGGTATCCAATAATCTCCAAAAGGACAGCTCAATTTTAATAAGAACAGCCTTTTCTGACAGCTTTAAAAACTTACCAGATCTACTTTTTAGTATGTATGTGTCAAGCTATGTTATCTGAATCTGTGACCTTCAATTTATACACTAACTTTAAAATAACACTAACAGTATAGCAGAATGTCATCAATGTCAACAGAAAAAAAAATGTATATATATTTTCCCAAAGATTCTTCCTAGCAAAATCGTTCCTTAAGTGCGTTGCGGTGTTACCTGAAGTTGAACCCCTCGCAGGTGAAGTGCGCCTCCTTGGAGCATTCCTTCTGACACTCGTTCACCGTGTGGGCCGGTAAGGATCGCCTCACGAAGTGCTCCAGCACCCTCTTGCCCGCCATCACGCGGCGGAAACATGCTGAAAACAAGAACACTGGGTAAATAACAATAACAACATGGCGGAAGTCCTATTCCCAATTAGTGGGAGTATAGTAGGAGTGGGGCAGGAAGGGGCTTAGTTGACAGTTACAAAAGTAGACTACTGTCATATATTCATACGGCACGTTACGCGATATATAGCTGTCACTATAGATATATAGTATCATCTCAGATAAAACATTAATTTAATAAAATGTAATCAACAAGAGATGCAGAGATGAGGTTTCTGAGAGGTATTGAAAATGTTACGAGGAGAGATAGGATCAGGACCTAAATAAAATACTAGGGATAGCTTAAAGGTTATACTATTAGAAGAAACGCCGTAGAGGGAAAGGCTGCAGTGATTAGGGCAAATGATGACCGACAAGAATGGAGGAGGACAAAATGCGAAAGTTCTACACAGTAAGGAGAAGAGTAGAAGAAGATCTTTTGGAAGACCATGGATGAGATGGATGGATCAAGTGCAGAAGAACTTGGAGGATGTGACAGATGACCTGCAGAGTCGGAAACGTCAAGCGATGATGATCAAATCAATGTTGGTGAAAAAAAGTTTGTATATTCTTATCGCTCGTCCAAAACCTAAACTCAACGTTCTAGCAATGCAAGCCTCCTAAGAGCAACATGTACCCCTAATTATTTACAAAATGCAACCCTGAGCATAGCTATGAGTAGTCGACCTAAACAACACCTACTTTGTATCACCAGTAAAATTAAGACCATATATATTTTCAAACAAAGCTATTTATGAAACTTTGAAAAATATAAATGTACGAGTAGAATCGTATCGTATCGTCTTATTGTCAATTCGGAAAATGTGCAGCCAAATGAGTGTTTATTGAGCGGGTTGTGTAAATAAGTATGGAAGGGCAGTGTTGTAGACACCCCCCTCCCCAAGATGCACATTGAATTGTTAAAATAACATTCATACATATTGTTTAGTTTCTCCAAATGCTGCATTTAACGATTCGATTAAGCTTTTTTTTATAATCTAGAATATAAGCTGTAATATAAAAAATACTAGCATAGGTATGAATACTGACCATGTTTATTATATTATGCTTATTAATTTAATTAAGTTAACTTGATTTATCTAGAGAATTCATTATAGGGCTGCTATTATTTATTATACATACACTTTATAGATTAGTACATGTGGGAAATAAAATTTTAACCCCTTCCCCCTTCCCCTCCCCCCTTTCCACCGTCAAAGGAATTTCTGCGAATGCTCTTTTTTACAGCTAGAATCACACTAGTTTAACTACACAAAATAAAAAAAAATGAATTTTACGATACTATATTGGAAAAAGAATTAGAAACTAACAGTGGTAAAAAAAAAGTACATTGCAAGGATTTGAACCCCGGCTATCAGTATCGAGCACGTTGGTGCTGAACTATGGTAGAATTCTGCTATAAAGTAACTTTAAGAAAATGTAAACCTATTTTATTTTAATGAATATCCACACACATGTTTGCTAATCATTGTAATTACGACACTGTCCGTATGGAGGGGACCAAAATTAGATTTAAATAAATTTAATTGTGGTCCTTTCCATACAGACATTGGCATAGTTACAATTATTTAGAGCCTGCGTATTGATGTTTATTGAAATCTCGCTTTAAAATTACAATATTGTATTGTATACTACTTGTCAGCATAGCAGTCCTTCCGAGTCGCAGATGGCTTTGGTATTTGATAGCTCGCGATACCATTGGTCACTCATATGTAACGACCCACGTCCATTACAGACTCAGTCTTAAACTATTAGTTGTCAGCACCTCTTCTTACTACCTGTTCTGGTTATAGGCATGAAGTACTGACCACACCAATGATCTAGGGTTAAGGAAGGTGGAATTTAAAGTAAGCTTACCCACATTTGCGTGGGGTGAGAGTGGAAAACCATTTTGGAAAACCACCCTCAATACATCCGACCGAGATTCGAACTACGATCTCCCCATTATTAGAAGTCTAGTCTATTGAGATAGTGACGCCTTAGACCATGTCGCCATTGAAGCAGGTTTAAATTACTAGTGAAGAACGACCCTGATCATGGGACGAATCATGGATAGCTCAGTGGTAGAGCATTGGCACGCTGGGGCAAAGGTCCCGGATTCGATTCCCAGGTGTCGTTTTTCAACTAACTTAAATTAGTTAAAAAAATTAATAAATCTTATTTTATTCAATATTGATAGCATTTTACTATATTATTAGTATTATTTTATATATGTTTTGATATTATATATCAAGCGTGACAGCTGACGCTCATATGAATTTGCGTATGCATACGTTAATATTATTTTAGTAACTTTTATAACTGGTTCATTCCTATCTGAATAGTACTTTGACTCTGCCAGTGTCTGTAATAAACCACAACTAAAAATATTACACACGTAATTTCTCTTGACTCCTTTGTTTTCTTGAAGTTGTGAGCTTTGTTGAGTTCACAGGTCTATCTAAAACTCGTGAATCAGAAAGTCCACGCCTCTTTAGTGGAAATAGAATTAAAGACTTAACATATTGTATGTAAAACAAAACTTGTACAAAAACCCATTGTGCATACTAGTATAGGAAGTGGGAAGCAGTGACTTAATGTCATTATTCAAGACAAACACTTAAAAAAAACTAATTAATGGCAGTGATTGAAAAATCATCTAAAGTTGTTCCTTCGTTAAGGTAAGATATAGGACAAACATCTCAATGACATAAGACCATTATTCCAGACGAACATATATCCGAACACGAGGAAATCCAGACTAAAACCTCTTAAAGTTGTCTCATCGTGAGAATATATTAGAAGATTGTTTATTCCAGAAAAACATCTAAATGATATAAGATCGTTATTCCATACAATCATCTCACAAAACACGAGTAAATCCAGACTAAAACCCACCTCAAGCTGTCCCCTCGTGAAGCTATGATATAAGATCGTTATTACAGACAAACATCTCCCAAAACACGAGTAAATCCAGATTGAAAACCACCTCAAGTGGTCCCCTCATATGTGAACAAAGAGACGAGATGCAGACAGCACTTTCTAGCGCGTCTGTAAGAAAGATAGATGGCCATGTGTGAGAACCTTCAGGTGTACCTTTGTCGAGTTCTTCACGCGAAGAGCACTGAACTTGTCCTACACTTGTATTGCATGGTGTATTAAACAGGCGAGGTTGGTCACACGGTGAGACTTCTGAGTTAAACAGTCACTGATAGATACTACTCGTTTGTTCAACTACACCGGTGATAAAACAATACCTACAGTAATTGGAATACGTTCACAAGACGACTCACATGGGAAGATGGGGGCGTTGCTGAAAAAGGACAAGTTTAAAATACATTTTGTCCAAATATTCTTTTGACGAAACTGCAATAAACCGTGATATTAAAAAGGGAACTTATCAAGATGGCTAATCGAGCCTCGGCCTCCTAGGATGGAGAAAATGACGCGGCCAATACCGTCGTAAACCCCACATTGGTGATCGCACGGTCTAACGCGTCACTCTTGATGGACTGGATTTCCGGTGACGGGAAAATCGGAATTTCAATCCTGGTAGGATGTATTGAGGATGTTTTATCTAAGATGGTTTTCCAATCTCTCTCCACGGAAATTCGAATACATTTCTCGGTCAGGAGTATTGAAGGTGTTTTTATCAAAATAGTTTCCTACTATTAATCCACGCAAATTCGGATACATTTCCTCTCTACCTTCTTTATTCCTAATCTATAAGCATAATTAATGTAGGCACGTAACCAAAACGGGTAGTAAGACACGGTGCGAAAAACAAAATGCCACTAAAAGAATTGAGTAGTGTATTTTGCCTCCAAAACCTCATACCCTTTTCCCACCCCAATTTCCCCTTAAAGTTGAGTCTAATCGATTTGATGATGATAATTTGCGTAAAATGCTATATGACAGGAAATACCAAGCGAACCTTCTGAATCATGTCAGTATTGTGTTCTGTTAAAGTGGGTCAGTGGTTGCTTTTCATGTTGGATTATTGACTTACGTAAAAAACATCACTTATATGACAATAAATGATTCCGTAACGGCATTACTGAATGAAATGCTACAATCCAATCAAGGTTTTGCGCTTTTTTTTAATCTGTTATAAAGAACAGTATCATGATTCCATTATGTAGAGCTGTAGATACAGTAGCCTCATGGCTTCTTTGGTGCTGACTGACAGCTCACAGCTGACGGAATTGAAAAGTTACCAGACCAAATTATGTATCCCTACGCTGAACCAAATGATCTGCAAAAACATGTGTTAAGCAGCTGTCACTTCTGACAGTCAAAATTTAGGTATATACCTAAATGTTGACTGTCAGAAGTCAGCTGTGAGCTGTCAGTCAGCACTAAAGAAGCCATGGGGCTACTGTAATTTAACCAACTTTTATATTTTGTTAGCTAAAAAATTGTATTCATCCAAAAATTAGTTCATGGCTAAAAGTCATCTCACGGCTGATAAATCGGTATCTTAGATACACGAGATTACTTTCCAACCCAAAATCGCATCGAAGGGTGCGTTCTCTGCTTGACAAAAGTAAAATTTTGATCAGTGAAATAACTTTTTTTGTTTTAAAATAACTATTTTTCTAAGTTATCTGTATGAAGACTAAATAAACTCACCACACGACGCCTGTTTGAATGTATGACTTTAATAAGTTAGGAGCTATCTGTGTTGAGAGACGAACTCTTGCAATAAATACTATTTTTTCATTTAATTTATAATTATGAGGTGTTTAACGTGCACTTTCTGAACCGACTGATTATAGCAGCACACGACTTATAAACTATCTTAAATCTAGAACAGACACAACATCCAGCCCTTGGCCGTTAATTAATTAATTACTGTGCAAAAGGGTACACCCATATTTTACGAAAAACAATTTTTTTTACCATGCCGGGAATCGAATCTAGGACCTTTAGCTCAGTAGAAAGACATGGTACAGACTGAGCTAAGGTGTCGGACAATAGCTCTTACAATTTGTTCGATATATTCAAATTCCTGACACTAGCTTAGGGTCTCCTAGCTTTTTTCATTAGTGTTATTTAAAGTGTACCTCCCTAACAATTTTCTTAACACCGCGTCTTAATATCCTTTCACTCGCCTCGGTGTCGTAGTTGGATAACGTGCTAGTTTCGTATTTAGCTAGACTGCCGAGGACGAGGAGATCAAGGTTCGAATCTTGGTCTGGTAACCTGGAGGTGCAGTTTTTCCGTAAATGGTTTCCATTCTCCCTCCACGCAAATGCGGGTTCGCTTCCTCTAAAATTCAACCTTCCTAATCCCTAATCCATTATCGTAATTATTACTTAGGCGTATAACCCGAACCGTTAGTAAGACGCGGTGCTAAATAAAAAACTATCCTTTAGGGTTACACGCCTATGTACTAATCACGCTAATGGTTTTAGGTATTAGGGAAGTTATATTTATAGGCAGTGTACCCACATTTGCGTGGAGGGAGAGTGAAAAACCCTTTTGTAAAAACCACTCTCAATACATCGCATAACCGAGATTCGAAGTTCGATCTCCTCGTCATCGGCTGCTTAGTTTGCTGCGAGAGCATGCGGCCACCGAAGCGGGTCTTAACCAAGTTATTTTATTAAAACACAGCTTACAAACTAACTTAAATCAGAAACATTCCCAAGCCCTCGGCCGTCAATTCATCACTATTTAAGGCAAACCACAATTTTATAATCGATAAATGTTTTGCATTTACTGGAAAACGAACCCGGTCCTCTTTGCTCGGTAAACCTATGCGCTTCCAACTGAGCTAAGTAGCCGTACGTTGTCCTAGGTCAAGTTAGTTTATATTCCATTTGTTGATATAAACTTGTGTTTATAAAGTACACTTTGAATCAATTCCCTTTTTTTTTTAGTTTTACCGCAGCGCCATTACTACCTCTTGCAACCGTTAAATGCAACTTGAAAAAATTGTCGTGCTTTCTCAAAGCTCGCTCTACCGCAAAACAACTAACTGTGACTGTAATCGTATAATGACTTATTAATTGCAATTTAACTTGCCGCCAAAATCTCCCGGGCGAGAAACGTCCGAAAGTGCGAACCTCCCTTTGTGGAAGCCGACAAAGAACACTCATCAAGGTCATAAGGACGGTACATACACATTTTATTAATAAAACTTCTTCAAATGTTGTATAGTGAAAGTAGTACAATGATTTAATGAGTTGTTAATTTTGCACAGGTGGCCTCGGCTGTGACCAAACACGCTAAGACGTTGTACAATAAACTTCTTTGATTTGAGTCTCGAAAGATTAAAGGTGATCGCCCACTGGTGCGCCGCGTTGAGATCAGTCTACGCGAGAGAAGTCTTGGGAGCAACCATGGGACGACGCATCTCCACGCAACGCAACGCACCAATGGGCGGTGGTGTCATATACCTAGGGGGTCAGTCAGGTAATTGTTATAACCCCTTACAGCAATAATCATACCACCAGGTAGATAAAGGTATTTG
>CABEEJ010003735.1:0-17456 GCA_901482245.1 Timema douglasi
CACCCGACCGAGATTCGAACCTCGATCTCCCCGTCCTCAGCAGTCGAGTTCAACACGACAAGTGCGTTAGCCAACTACGCCACCGAAGCGGGTTACAATTTATAGAATAGTAAGTTTAAACGTGCATATTTATTGTGAAATAGAAATAAACAAAAAATTAATACGAAGCAATAATCGATTAACGTATTTTTAGGTACATCACTAGGTTTAGGGATCAAACACCTTAGCTTAGTTGATAGCGTGTCCATCTACTGAGCAAAGGGTCCCGGGGTTTGTGTCCCGGCATGACCGAAAATTCTTCATTGGTGAAATAAGTGTTTGTCTTTTCACAGTGATGAATTAATGGCTGGTGACTGGATGGTATGCCTCTCCTCGCCTTAAGTTAGATATAAGAGCATGTGAAGCCATACCAGGACAGGCCTAGTAAGCCGGTAGTGGAAAATGTATTGCTTGAATAAGCCGGAAACAGTAATGGATGTAAATAAAACTAGGGTTAGGGCTGAGTGGCACAACATGGTAGACCGGGGTTTGGCTCTATATTGGTTGAATACATTATATTTAAAATATTTTCATAAGGTAAAAATGAATAAATTTCCTCCACCAACCATCCCATCACATTCTTCCTCTTCGACAACAGGATACCTATCAACTTGATCTAGGACTCAGGGAATAGACAGGTAGTTGAGTGAAATCTATTGTGAATTAGCTCAGAAAGAGGATGTTAAAACTACATTTAAAACCACATATGGGAAATAAATCAAACAGTGTTTGAATTCCGACTTCCACGTCACGGTTTAAAGAGTAAAGATCATCTCCCACTACAGAGCGACACTGTGCCCCCCACCTATGTTTTTTTTATATATATATTTTAACATTACGTCTTACTACTCATTCGGGTTGTGTGCCTATGTACTTATTACACTAATAGGTTTAGGATGGGTATTGTTAAATTTAGAGAAAGTTTATCCTCATTTGCGTGGAGCGATAGAGAGAGAGCAGTAAACAATATAGTAAAAACCACCCTCAGTACACCTTACCAGGACTGAACTATGATCTCCCCGTCATTTGTTGCGAGAGTGACGCCTTAGATCACGTTTTATTCTCTCCAGCTAATCCTTTGTAAGGAATTGTAGCGCCGCGCTACGGTGTGAGTGGTAACATTTAGATACATGTAAAGAATAAAAGTCCGATACCTTAGCTCAATCAGTAGCGTGTATGTCTACGAAGGTAAGGGTCCCGGGTTTGATTCGTGGACGCATGGCCGAAAAAATGTATCATTGAAGAAATGTGGGTTTGACCTCATACAGTTATGAACTATCGGTCAGGCGCTTGGTGCTATATCTGATATAGATTTAAGTTAGCTTATAGGGAGTTGGATGATATAATCAGTCAGTTCTTAAAATGAATGTTAAACACCTCAAATCAATGAAAATAATGAATAAAACGTGCGGGGGTGCAGTTGGTCCGGAGCTTTAATAGGTACATCCACACACACCAAATACAGGGTGTTACACCGCGTACAACTGCATGAAAGAATGCAGGCTTAGTGATCTTACCTAAGAGTAGCTAAATCAATTAAGTTAAGTTAGCTTTTATTGTATCTTTATTATGTGTAGAGCCTACAAACTAAGATAAATATTCCGTAAAAGTCGATATTTCTTGATATTATTAAATACTAGATAAATTCAAGGTGAATTGGAAGCTTTTTAAAGTAAATTATAAATATAAATTAGAAACTAGCCTTGTTCATTCATCACTATCCGTTCGGGCTACACGTGTTGTTTAAGTTAATTGAATATCTTCTCTTTTTTTTTCCAGCCACGTGGTGTAGTGGTCAGTGCACCTGGGCTACGAGCCTGGATGTCCCAGGCTAGACTCCCGGATGGTACATTGGGTGTTTGTTTTTAAGGGGAATTAACCCAACGGTCATCAGGGGCTGGTATATTAGGCTCAAGTTAGGTATAAGAGTCCCGCTGGCCCACACCTCCATATCCACAATCATCACATCATCCATCTCATTGCGGGTACAAGTAGACAACCTTCATAAATGTACCACAGACAAAGCTCTGTACCACCAGAGCGGCGAAGTCTACCTCATACATGCGACAGAATTGAAAGTCATGCCTCTCCCAGACAGTAACTATATCTAATAAAAAAAAAATTAAATCTCAAATAACTATTTAACACGGCAATGGTATAAGTATTATTATAATTGCACCATTCAATCAATGTATTGAAAGTAGGAATAACTGAAAATGATAGTGTCCGCACAACAGGCTGAATAAATGTAATATGTTGGCGGTGCAGCGCAGTCGGTCATTGCAAGACCACTCCCATAGCGACAGTGACGCACTGCGCTTCTCTGCACCTTTTGCTCTCTCCACCGAGTCCTTGCCATAGTTCTGTACATTTAGATACATGTAGAGAATATTATTATTATTATTATTAGCGCCGCGTCCTACTACCCGTTCGCTTATACGCACTCACGCTAATATGTAATGGTAGGAGGATTGTGAGATGAAATGGGGGACCTACAGTTTAACGTGTGATCCGAACCACGGTGGAGGCCTGGCATTCCTCACATTCACCAGATGTCTTGTCAGAGGTGGAGGAAGGGTTTGGTAATCAGATAAATCTTTGCTGGGACCGAGGGTTGAACCCCGGATGCCAGCACATAAGTCTGACACCTTACCCTTAGACCGCCAGGTCACCTGTAAAGAATAAAACGTGCCGCTGCGCTGCGGTAGAATTCTAACTTAAGATTAGGATGGACACCTATTATATAAGAACGATAAAGTTGTTCACTCTATTGCTTAAAAAATATGCATAGTAACAACACGCGGTTTTTTGAATCATATTAAACTTGTAAATTTAAAATGAACTATATTAATAAAAAAATTACAAATTAATATTTACTTTCTTACAATAAGACGTAATTTAAATTAAATTAAAATTAAATAAATCATGAAATACAAGAATATAGTTTTGAAATTATCATATTATTATAGAGAATAAGATAATGTTCTATCATACAAGCCGAATATTTATAATACAATAATTGGTACAAAATTTGATATTTTCAAATTAAATCATGTCTAAACTGTTGAAAAAGTTCAGTAACTGCCTGATAGAATGCTCTGTCTTCGGAAGCGCCTCTCCCTCTCCTCCCCATCCCCTCTTTGGCATTCACTATCTTTTCATCTTTTTTTTCTGTAAGCCATGCTACTCCCCCTTTCCTTCCAACATTTATTTCCCCTTCAGGTAAAATCCCTGTCGGTCATCTTGTTACTACTATTACTTCCAAACCTCAGTTTTCGAAAAGGTTCCTTTTGTTGTATTTGCATAATCTATGTTATATTTATAGAGCAGGCTTAATTCTGTTTCCTTATCAATAATTTGTGTAACCGTCTACAGTGTTTCTTTGATTAGATAAAAACTTTTTGTATAGGAATGATGTTTTTTATTCAAATGGAAAACATTTCCTATATCACAATGTTTTTGTCAAAATATATTTTCATGATTATAAAAATGAAAGAATCAAACCTGTAACAGTATTTGTAAAGTAAATTATGTGTGAAATGTGTAAATTTGACTTAATTGAAATAAGATAAAAAAATTATTATTTCGCCAACTTTGGCCACTTTTTCTGACTAAATAATTGTTTGAACGATAGTTCCAATTTTTTTAATTGTCTATCACCCAGAACATAGTGTGATTTTCACTTTGTTTTTTAATCTTCTGGCAACCAAATGGTGGTACACTTATTTTAATTCTAACCTCCTTATATCAAGTATTTAAATAACTAGCGTGAGTATCGACCGTAAAAACTAGTCACTAAAAAACAGAAAGAAAGGGCAGTTTTTTTTAATATTAGAAAAAAAATATATATATATATATATTTCTAAAGTAGGTGGGGTGACCTGGTGGTCTAGCGGTAGGGTGTCAGACTTCTGTGCTGGGGTCCGGGGTTCAATCATCGGTACTGGCACAGATTTATCTGATTGCCAGACACTTCCTTCACCTCTGACAAGACGTGTATTAATCACAACTTGTGAATGTGTGGATAGCAAGGCCTCCACCGTGGTTCGGATTCCACGTTAAACTGTAGGTCCTCCATTTCATATCACAATCACCCTACCATTACATATTAGTGTAAGTGCGTACAACCCGAACGGGTAGTAAGACGTGGTGCTAATAATGATAATGATCTCCAGTAGTTAATAGATAAACTAAATAAAAATGTCACAATTTATTGTAAATATTGATTTCCTTAGGTAACTCGGAAAAATTATACTTAGACAAGGATTGGATCCCTTGTCCTTTGACTCGGGATGACATTCTAATAAAACACCAAGATTGCGGCTCGAAACTCCGCACCACTCCTTAGAGCAGAGGTGGGCAAATTTTCTCGCCGAGGGCCACATGTACGGACATCTGTAAGGTCTCTAGCGGGCCGCATGTAACAAAAATCTAAATGAACTAAATAATGAACTTTATTTTCACGCAAAATTGCATACATTAGTCATATAACCATATAAGTTTGAATACCAAAAAAAAAGAAGCAAATAAAATCTAATGTCATAACAAATAAAGCTAAATACGCCATGTACTCATTTTGATACTTAGCCTACCAAATGTGGATTAATAACTACTCAAATTTCTATCGTTAATGGAATTTATGCAACTGTCCAAAATCCTGCACGAGTTTGTTGAAGTCAGGTTTCAGCTTGTTTGTCCTAATTCGCAAAACACTTTGTAGATTTGAGTATGTTAAGAAAGACCTGTTCTTTGCTTTGTTAATGTTCATGCATGAGAAAGTCTGTTCACAAATATAGGTAGAAGAAAATAACACAAACATCTTTCTGGAAAACGTTTTCAAATTACCAAACTTTTCTCTACAAATGATGCATACAATTCAGTTAATTTCATATTCTTAAAAGTCTCCTTCAAAGCATTGTCTGCTCGAAGATTGATTAATTCAAACTGGGCTTATTTGATGCTGCTTCAATTTTGAAAGTAAGGGGGTAACTACAAAATTGAATTGATCTTCCAGAGATTTAAAATGAGCATACCGCCTTGAAACATTCTTCTTTTAAAGCAGATATCTGCTGACTGTATTTTCCTAAACACGCTTGTTCGACAGCCTGTGTCTGTAAGATGAGAATATGCACAAAGTGTTGTCCTCACATGCGTACACCCAGTACAGAATCCACTCTCACCGTAACACAAGGATATGTTCTTACACATGGAACATTATAATCGAGATTGCTCACTTTTTCGCATGTTTAAAAACATGAACTGTTTATCTTTTTAATTTGACATTCTTGTTAGTAAAATCATGAAAGTTTTACAATTGCGTGTGGGCCACATGTGACCCACGCGCCGTAGTTTGTTAAAGACATATGTACAGGAAAATTGTTTTTCGCCATTCAAAATAATTTTCTTCTATGAAATGTTACACACCATAAATGTATTTTTATCTATTTTTATTCAAGAGCTATGAGCGTAAGAAACTTTAATTTTTACGTTTTCCGAATCTAGTTTTAGGCCACACTTTTTGAAATAAAATTTTGAAAATTGAAATTTAGTATCTTTAATACTATACCTATTTGAAAAAGCTGGGATTTTAGCGTAGGTATAAGCATACTCTATATAAATATACTTAAAGTTCCCTTAAAATCAACACAATTCAACAATTGTTTATTAATACTAATTCATATATAAATATCAAATATTAGTATGCATGCAATTTATAGATGTGTATACTTAATATTTAAAAAATATTCAGATTTAAATATGCAAAGTTTTACTGATTAACTTGATTTACGTATGCCATAAAAATATGCGCTGAAATTCAAAGTTGGCTCACAAGATCAACACTTTGTAGGGAAGAGTAGCTTAGTTGACAATAATGGGTGAGATAGCCCACCTCAACAGTTTGCACATACACAGCAGTTACTCCAGCTGTATTTTCACAGAAACATAAGAAATTGGCAGTCCATGAGAGATTTATGTTTGAACGATCATTCACAAGCTATCTCTTGAAATAGTTTGCCTCATATTTTAGTGCCTTATATAGCATAATCATGATAGCTTATCTTTAGTTGTGCAGAAAGCAACACAATTGAAAGGAGTAGGGGTGACTCGCCTCGGTGGCGTAGTTGGCTAACGCGCTAGTCGTGTTGAGCTCGACAGCTGAGGACGGGGAGATCGAGGTTCGAATCTCGGTCGGGTGAACTGGGGGTGGTTTTTCCTCAATTGTTTTCCACTCTCCCTCCACGCAAATACAGGTTCACTTCCTCTAATTCAACCTCCCCAATTCCTAATCCATTAGAGTAATTAGTACTTAAAGCGTATAACCCGAACGGGTAGTAAGACGCGGTGCTAAATAATAATAATGATGATTAGGTGTGGTGGTGGTGGTGGCCTGGAGTAAAGGACACTCCGAAAGGGTGGGGGAGAATATAGGAGGGGAGAGAGGAGTTGGTGTTAAAGAAAACACATTATATTTGGCGTGACGTAAAGTCGAATTGACACATGATTTCCTCGTCGAATGGCCGGCACAGCTAGCTGAGTAAACACATCATTCTATACTCGCAAGTGTGATAGTTCAGACATAACAAAGAAATTGTTTAGACGTAGCGGCTGCTCACGGTGAGGAAAGAAAAAGTTTCGCAAAAAGTCACATTTGGTAAACAATTGAAGAAGAAACTATCTATTTTACAGTACGTTCCATATTTTTGTATGGTGGAGAATATGCTAGGAGAAGGGGAAAAGGTAAGATTTTGAAGGGATATCGAGAGGTAATAGAAAAAAAGAAAGTGACAAGCACATTGAAAAGGTAAAGTAAACTTAAATAATGAAACGAAACAAAAAATGTATAGGACAACACATCGATGAAGAAATGAGACAATACAATGATGAGGAATCAAAAGAACTTCATTAAAACAATTCAGAGTAAACGTTTATAAGGAAATTCACAAGAAAACTTGATACATGGAAAATAAGAATGGATTGTTGGATGTACAGATCAAGCATCTAAGGCACACTCACCCCTTTATTTTAATTATAAAATCGAAAGACAGTATAAATTATCAATCAAACAAATAATTAAGATTGTTGTGGGCAAATCATGAAGATTTTTTTAACACACAGATCTTAAAATTTGTTTCGGCTAGGCTATATAAAAGCAAAATTGGTTTATTTATGCTAGATCAAGTACCTCAAAGAAAGCAAAGGTAAATATTAGTAGTACATTTGTTTAAGATCTTAATTTTTTTTAAACAAAATTTTGCCCTTAATTATACACATTTTCTGTTGATATTGAATTCAAATTTATATTTATTTAACTTTTGGTAGGGAAGGCTTAATACAAGAGTTTCAAAATTAAAAAATCTATTATTTACACATAAACATCATACCTAAAATGTGTTTCCAAAAATTTGAGGTAAACCTGATCAAGTAGGCCTAATTTGAATAGCACTAAAATATCCTGGAAATAGTCATGAAAATGTAGTTGAAAACTGCTGATACCTAATTATTTATAACATTTTATCAATATAATCTTATATAACGTCGCAATGCTATATGCTATTATTAATCTGTTAGCATCATATTATGTATATCTAGAAGACGTGTGTTGATGTGTAGAGATGAAAATTAATGATTTTATTCAAGGTTAACTACAAACAAAAAATATACAATTTTTAAATGTTAAGCTCTTTAGTATCATAAATTATTTAGGCTTTAAACGAATTAATAGGCCTATGAAAATAGTCAACATTTTATTCCACGTAGATTTAAAATAATAATAGTACTAAAGGTGCCTCCATCACTGACTCTAAATTCCCAAAGCTGTATTGTGATAAGTTGATTAGCTTAAAATTGTCCTTAATTCACCTTTAAAATAGTTCTAGAAATTAAGGTTATGTCAAGATACGCCATTAATACTGATACAGTAAGTACCT
Organism: Timema douglasi; assembly: GCA_901482245.1. NCBI lineage: Eukaryota > Metazoa > Arthropoda > Insecta > Phasmatodea > Timematidae > Timema > Timema douglasi. The sequence continues at coordinate 7,968 of CABEEJ010003735.1, forward strand.
TACCGGGATAATAGCGCAAGTATGTTCTTTCAGTTGATAGTAAATGTTTTTAAAATTATTTCCACAGATCCACATCTCGTTTCATTTTAATAAATATATTTTGCTTTCAATGCATTATTGGATGTACCCAAAACAGTATGTTACATGAAATGTTGAGATTAATTAATTAGTACCTGTCTTGTGAAATATAAAAATAAATATTAAAAGTAAAAAGCACCACCCCATATTTGTGTTTTGTAAATGAATGTGGACCCTCCCTTTAAGGGGTTCAGCCATGTTAAGGGGGTATCCAGAACCTACGACCTTCGGATCTACGCCCCTGTAAAATAGGACGCTTTAGAAAGAAAAAGAAGTATCATTAAACGTTTTGTGAAAACTAAATAAACTTTGGCTTTCAAAAAGGTTGAAAATACAATTTGAATGTATCCATCCAATTAGAATCTTATTTCCACAAATGCATCCACAGTTGAATACAAAGTCGTGGAGTGGTATGAGTTTAAGTTTTAACTCTAGGTTGATAACAAAATCCATTAATAAACACATTTTGTGATTCTGTAGTAGAGGTTTGAATCACTTATATAATCAGATGAGTTTTCGAGGTCAACCGGTGTGGAAGTACTAATTTATGCAGAATAGTGTATTTGAGCCTAAGATCTAATTGCTGTTGTCATAATTTAAAGTCCTAGGGAATCTCAACACAAAGCTTAACAAAAAACGAAGATATTAATAGAAAAAACAATATATTTATATTTAGCACCGCGTCTTACTATCAGTTCGGGCTATACGTTTTTTAAGTACTAATTACTCTAATAGATTAGGAATTGGAAAGGTTGAATTAGAGGAAGTTAACCCGCATTTGCGTGGAGGGAGAGTGGAAAACGATTGAGGAAAAACCACCCCCAGTTCACCCGACCGAGATTCGAACCTCGATCTCCCCGTCCTCAGCGTTCGAGCTCAACACGACACGCGCGTTAGCCAACTACGCCACCGAGGCGGGTAAAAACAATAGAAAAACATGAAAGGTTGTAGTACTTGCTTTAGGAAAGAATGTTTCTGGTTTCTCTGGGTGGTAATGAATGAGTGTAGGGCCTATATATGCGCCGGTAATACAGTTGTTAGATGTTATCTAGCAAAGTCGAGCTCGCAAGAACTTGACGACAGTGATATATACGAATCTGCCGGAGACCAATTCACTTAGGAATGTCCACATCTCATCTACGCTACATAACGCGTGAATCCCCTTTCCCCTTCACCACAAACTCTTGGGTAGAAGCACATGAGTCGTCGTCGAGTCTCAGTAATACTTCTTTCCTGAGCTATTTTTAACAAAACTCATCAACATTTTGCTTCAAGCATTTGAAACCTTAACTTCACATTTTACCCCCCATATTTATTTATTTTCTTCTTATATAAATTGGAACGTACGTTATGTTTTTCTGGCATGGTATCTTGTTATCTTGTGCGGTCGATCCAGTCTTCACACCTCCATGCCATATCTTGAAGGGAAGCGGGTTTGTGAGGAAACTTTTACAACTTTAACAAATTAGACCTACTGGTTTGTCTTTCCCAGTTGATTTTCATGAGCAATAAATATCATGAGATACGCCCATGTGCTCTACATAACTAGCAGCAATCTCCCCGTAAATTCTAAAGGCATATTACGCAGTCAGTGGTATGAATTAATCTCATGTGTTGACTCAGGAAGATTCTTAAGCAATTCAACCGGATGGGGAAGTCAATTATTCTGTCTCTATTTTTTTGTCACTATCAAATCAATCATATATAAACCAAAACATTTTTAATGTGTTTATATCCATTTAAATATTTTATAACCAGCTCTTAATATTAAGTAAATACAATTGTTATTCAGATAATAAAATTTTAACTATAAAATATTTCAAATTAGTAGAGTGAAAAGGCTACTTCTGGCGCAGTGTTTAAGGGGCCGGTACGAAATCAAAACCCCATCCTGTCAGGTGGTTTTCCCTTATCCACCCCAAACCCAGTTGGACCCTCCTTCTCACTCTCCTTCAACTTACAGCCTACGAGAATCAAGCCCCAACCCCTCCCCCTAAGACTTACAGCCAATGAGCATCTGGTCCCCTTCAATATGGTGGATTCAAAATGATGGATTAATGATGGATTTACGATGGTGGGTCCTCACCCCTTCTAAGCCTTACAGCTTATGAGAGGATTTAGGATGGTGGATCCCCGTATTCCTCCTAAACATTAAAGCAAAATATATACACTTCAGCCTATCAACCAAGAAGGAATGTTGAATGCTCCGAACCCAACGTTTTAAATTGTCATAAACATGTCAGCTTCAAAGTAAACTCTTATATTACATTATTATCTTGCATCTATCAAAAATTGTAAAACCTGCAGCGCTAAAAATTACCCTGGTGGCATACTAATCAACCAGTGGTGTGTGTATACTTGAGCAGATATATACCTGATTGGCTGGTGGCTTTCCTATTTTTTTACTTTTAATGTGTGTTTCATTCCGTCTCTTGAACCCCTCCTCCCCTTGGCAGCTATTATTTTTTATGTTTTTCTTGTAATGCATGTGGCAGCTCAACTCCTGACTTTGCCTTTTCACCAGAATCCTCATCCTCCCAAGCATATCCAGAACCCCCATAACAGCGATTTGCCTCCTCCAACCTCTCCTAATCTTTCACCTCCTTATCATCCTGCTACCATACAAGACAAACCCTTTAGCAACCTTCATTGTCTGCTCCCCAACCATCCTGCATCTTCCTATTCCATACCCCTCAACACCATTCCAAACCCTTAAACCTACTGACACGATTTTACCACACTAGCTCGTAGGAGAAGGGACCTAGCCTATGCCTTGAAGTGGGTTAGTAGAGGCATTATAACCTCACTCTCTACTGAGGACGTCATATAAAGTGCAGATGTTTACGAGGTAAACCCACCCAGACAGATTCTTACAAGCCTCTGAAAAATATACTTCCACTATCTATATCCTCCTCTTGACACCCTTTACCCCCTTCTTTAAAATTAAACATTTATTTATCTAACACTTATTAGAGTCACCAAACCTATATTTAACCATATGTTATTGATCATACCATGCATACTACAACAAATTAGCTTTCAATTATCATTAGGTCAATCAGACTAGCTCTATTGACCTCTTAAGTGTACTTTATAAACGTCAATACCCTATCTTATTTGGAGAAATATATCACCCGAGGCCATGAACACTCACACGATTCATCCTTAATCTCTAATACTACATACTTCTATCATATTTGAAGATTTATATATATTTATATATATTATAAACACCACCAAATCTTCTGAAGAACCTTATCCACGCCTTGAAACAGGTTAAGACAGGCACACATTAATCACTCTCATCTTGGTTGGCTACATGGTATAAAGCATTCTGACCCACTTTGTCATACTTTGATAAATAATCTCCTTTTAACATCATCGTACTTGCTAAACATCCAATTATCTGACACTTATTAGAGTTAAGATACATAAATGCATCCAGCGGTATTTATTAATTATATATTTATCGATACATCTAGTTATTCTAATTTTACGACATAGATCATTCATTGATATGACTTGCTATCTAAAATGTTTGGACCCAAACTTTCCCAACCCAAACTAACCGAACCTTAGCTTTTGGATTTGACACAGCTACAAAAGAAACTTTGAACTAGGCATAATAGCGTAAGTTCATATCCTGATAGAGACGATATCTCACCCACAGTGAAATCTGGTTCATAGTAGACCCCTTTCCAGGCCTCTAATCTAATATCCAATCCTGATTCATGTCTTGCCATCATCCTAACCCTAACGTTCATAGCAAAGCTCAGCAACTTCCCATTTTGTTGATGAAAATTCCTTTATTGAGCATACTGGAATAAGACTTAGTAACATCACAAACCAAACATACATTAATACTTACAACATAGATACATACATACATACACACATACAATACAAACAAGAATGCAATATCAACAAACATACAATGCCTACGCCAAATAAATAGAAGGCAATACATAAAATACAAGCTAGTAGAACTATCACACATATACACATATACAGCAAACAATTATTGATATTTATTTCTACCCACTTATCTATACAAAGATACATACCGTATACACAATACATGCAATAACACCATATGCTATACAATCATTAATTCACGTATAAATACAAGTAAGAATAAAAAACAAACAAACATAAAACACATATATCAAAAACATACAGAGCTGTACATAAAAAACAGACCACAAATAATATATAACAAATATTATCATACGTACTGCACATATATAGAATACCAAAAATAATACTTTCTTCTGTAGATCAATCCATACATGGCATACAATACATACATGTCAAATTTCAAATGAAAAAAATATCACCAAGATCATACATACTCTAAAATGCATACAACGTATATACATTCATGCAATACATACAAGAATACAATCAAGAAATGCAATACATATATCATATACATACATATCAAGACATAAAATACAGACTAGCAATACAATATTACACAGAAGATCACACATACACACATACATGGCCTACAATCATTAGTAACTCCAACATTACAAAGCATAAAATACATTCATACGAACCTGATTCGGTAGATACATGGCCTAAGGCGTTATTCTTATGCTAAATTAGACTGCCGATGGCAAAGAAATCGGGATTCGAATGCCGATCGGTTGTACTGAGGGTGGTGTTTTACCAAATTATTTTCCACTCTGCCTTCATGCAAATTCGGGTACACTTTCTCTAAGTTTGACCCTCCCTCATCCCTAGATCATTAGCCTAATTAATATATATGAGTATATTATTATTATTATTATTATTATTAGCACCGCGTCTTACTACCCGTTCGGGTTATACGCACTTACGCTAATGTGTAATATGAGATGAAATGAAGGACCTACAGTTTAACGTGGAATCCGAACCACGGTGGAGGCCTGGCATTCCTCACATTCACAAGATGTTATATGAGTATAACCTGAACAGGTAGTAATACGTTGTCCTAAATAAAACATATATAATAATGATACAATAAAATATACATTAATTATTAGCACTATTTAGACTACATATCACCAGTGTAGTTATTAGCGTTGCAGTCTTTACAATTTTAGATGGAATCAAGATTTGTATGTATTAGATGATTTTCCTTTGAGCACGACATGTTTATGATGATTTATAACGTTGAGTTCAGAGGGTATAACACCCCTTCCTGGGTGACAGTCCTAGGTCATGGAAAATAATAAACAAGTCCTCACAAGTTGATAGCTCTAGAGAGATATATAGATAAGATAGATATATAGATAGAGCGTAAAAGCTGACAACCATCTTAAATTAGGGTGGATGAGTTATAAGTGAGGGATCAAGCCTTGTATGGGTAAGGATGTGTGTATGCGCCGGTGCTAGATGGTAATTGGCTGTAAGTTTTTTTAGACGTTCATTGTTTCAAAGGTTTCATAGGTTGAAGAAACAATAATTATTATTTCATAATTTTTTTAATACAGTTTAGATTCATTTATTTATAATGTTTGTTAGCTATGTCACCTCGAGGTCGTCGATTTGGTAGCTGTAAAGATTAGGAGGAGGGGAGGATCCACCAACTTTTATCTGATCAATGGCTGTAAGCGTTGCTAGACGCTCACTAGCCGTAAAGCTATAAGTGGGTAGGTGCGTGAAGTGTTGCATAACTTTTGATTATATTTCATATTATTTCATTTATGTCGTTTGTTTGCAACAACCCCTCAGGGTCCTCGATGTGGCAGCTCAAAGTTCTAGGAGTGGAGTGAAGATCTACCATATTATATTCGGTCATTTCCTTTAAAGTTAGCTAGACACTCGTTGAATGTAGGGTTTATAAGGGGGCCAGAGAGCCACCATTTTGAATCCGGTCATTGTCTGCATGGCTTAGAAGGGGGGGTGTATCCATCATCTTGGCTCACCATCTTGTATCCACCATCTTGGAGGAGGGGACTTGATGCTCATTGGCAGTAAACTTAGGGGAAAGGGGTGGGGATTGACGCTCTTTGGGTGTAAGGTGATGAAGAGGGAGAGGCAACCTGGGTTTGCTGTAGATGTGGCAACACTTCCTTCTGGGTGAGGCATTGATCTGGCAACGTCACCTCAAAAAGTGTCCAAGAAGTAACTGTTTTGTCCTACTTATTTTAGATTTTACTCTCTACAAAAACATGTTCACTTTTCTTGGGTGTCAAAAGATATACAAGACTGGAAAGAAACTGTTTTTATTATTTTAATATTATTATATTATTTACTTAATGTGCATGTATTTAGAAAGGAAGGTCTTTATGTAAGCTACAACCTAAAATGAGAAAGGCTCTAAGCCTAGTGGATTGATTCAATGACCCAGTTCTAGGTTTATCAAATAGATGGATAGATATACTTTTATAAGTTTCAAATCACTTAAAAAACATGTAATATTTATGTTAAAAAATTATTCTGCTCTCTACAATAGCAGTTTAAAGTTTTAAAATAGTGTTGATTGGGATACTTAAAATTAATTTTATGATTTTTAATATTAGCAACTTAAATAATAAAACATAAATAAGTAAACAAATGATCGAAAATATATAAGTATGTATTATGGGGTATTAACCATATTTTTCAAAAAACGTGTATAAAATGTGTGACCGGGACGGCATGGTAAGAAACAAAGCAAAAACCAAATTATTTCCAAAAGGGATTTGTGAAGTTAGCTTCATAAATGCTTGTCAAAGTCGTAGTGAATATTTAAGCACGCAAAGCAAAGGAAAATATAAGGCTTTGGTTCCCATTAAATACTAATATTTGTTTTTAAATTAGCCATTAAATGCATTTTGAAAAAGAAAGCTCTTAAGAGAAAAAATAAAATCAAGGTATTTTATTTCGTTCTGACAGATGATCTTCTTATCTATGTTCCCGTCACAGATTTCATTTAGGGCAGAGAGTATCAGGCTAGATCGAATTACAAGAGTTATTCCCCTCGTAAAGATTTAAGGCAGCGGGAACTGTTTTCATTTAAATTATCTATTCTATCTCAACCTTTAATATTCATTTGGTGTCAAAATACTGTTTAATAACTTTTTTTATATACGTGTTTTTATTTTATCACCACGTTTTACTTAATAGCCTTTGAGGCCATACACATATGTACTAATTAGGCTAATCAATTAGGAATGAGGAAGATTGAATTTAGAGGAAGTGTACTCAAATTTGTGTGGAGAGAGGGTCAAATTTTTAAAGAATAGCCGCTCGCATTACCCCCGATTTGGATTTGAGCCCCAACCTCCTTGTCATCTGCAATCTAGTCTTTCGCGAGAGTGACGCTTTAGATCAGGGTGATCCAAGGGTCTTTATCCCAAGGGCACAATCTGACTATCTGGTTTCTCTCCGGGCTGAAGATATATTTAGTAATCCCATCAACTTAGTGTAGGCCTTCAAATAACACATAATAGTTAATAAAAAATTAGTTTCAATACACACACATAAATATATATATTATTTTTGTTTGGTAGAATTTTAACAAATTTTACTACGAAAAAGAATTTATAATCTTCCAAAAATGTATCATGAAATATGCCTTCACACACACTTTCACAAAACAACATAGCATTTTAATCATTATATTTTTATACATATTTTTATTAATCAAATAAACGCATGGTAAAATGCAATCTTTGATTTTTTAAATACATTTTTTATTTTAGCTATTTTACATCTGCCGCCAAGGGGTTCCTTTTAATTTTCATCAAGGATACAGAGAAGGCCACATTTTCAGTGAGCGTGGCCCGCATTTTGACCACGGCCTGCCAGTTGGGCCACACTGCCTTAGACTATGCGGCCACAGGAGCAGGTAACTTTCTAGTAGCTTTTGAAATATGTCATATTTGGTAAGATATTTAAAATTTGTTTATAAAATATCAAAGCTTTCTTCTTACTTCTAAATATTCCGAAGATATTGGTGTTATTGTGTGTGTAGAAATTGAGCCGAAGGAGATTTGACCTTCGAATTAAACATTTGCAATATTTGCACACCTCTAATTGTCATAGATAACATAAACCTATCTGCTATACGAGTAAATACGGCACCTTGTTTAAAAAACTTTTCCAAAAAGCCATTGTGAACTGACCATATTTATATGTAGTTTTAGTATCTATTATAAAACACACATTAATCTGTTGCAGCTCTTGAACGATCTAATGTTTATGTCCCTATGAAACCATACGATAATATGCAGTATTAGATAACAAATCCTATCTGTAACGGCTAGCTAACCGAAGGTCATTAACAAGTTAGAGAAAAAGGAATCAGAATTCTATACGGATACGCACGGTCACTTTTCTAATGGCTGGCCGCTCTAGAGTTGGTGGCATCATTAACTGAGCGTGTGTCATGTTTCATCGGGCATCCAACATTTTATTTATGAGGTTTTCGCCCTCACCCGCAAGGCTAGGTATGCGCTAGTGGGCCAAACTGTGACTTGGGAGTCCAACGGTTGATCGATGACAGCACACAAAATTTGTGACTTATTCACTACAACGTCATTCACTGTTCTTTATGAAGTTTAATAGGATGCGTTTATTTAAAATTGGTCCTCCTCATCATGTTGTTTTATTTTAAATAATTTGTTATCTATATGTGTGAAACATGGTCTATTACCAAACATTACAAAAAAAAAATTAGGTTGTTTGAAAATTAGGTGCTTATAAAGATATTTTGCCCAAATAGGGATGAGGCTACTGGAGAATGGAGGAATCTATATGATGATGAAAAACATAGCCTGTACTCATCATAAGACATGGTTAGAATAATCAAATTTCACAGGTTACGGTGGGCATTACAAACATTGTGAATGGGAGAATCTAAAACCTGATTCAGGGTACCGACTGGCAAACCCTATGGGAAGACCTAGACGCAGATGAGAGGATAACATTAGAAAGGACCTGAAAGGTAAAAGGTGTAGTGAGGTGGACTGGATAGAACTAACTCAAGATGGGGTTAGGTGGTGTATTTTAATTATAAGTGCTGAAATTAACTTTCAAGTTCCTAATGCTATAAATTAAGCAAGTAATTAAGTAGTTTGACATTAAAGCCCTGGAATTAAGACCCTAGCCTAGAAATTCGAAGAGATTATATTTATCTACACTAACCATATGTTGACGTGGTCATTCAGCGTGAGATCATTGACACGTAGGCACTGAAACAGCCCGTTAAGGTGGGATGGAAGCCAGTGGTGTATTCTGTGAAAATTAATAGGTATGCTGTACTATAAAAGGGGCAGGGGGATTAGGGGCCTAGGACCCTTAACCACCGTTGTCCAACAACGTCAAGGGATTATTCCCCGGGATATATTTGAAGATGTGTGCCTCTATAGCAGTGGTTCTCGATCATTTATGATTTCCCCTTACTCATATGCTATCTTAGGAAATTTTGCCGCCCCC
>CABEEJ010003735.1:17516-42886 GCA_901482245.1 Timema douglasi
CCCCCCCCCCGCTACTCCAATATTCTCTCTTTTTGATTTATCCATAACGATGATTACCATCCACTCAAATTGTAATAAAAGTAACTCCATGGTGTCAGCTCACATTCATGCTATACCTACTGAGTAGCTACCAAACTGTTTGGCGAATTAATGACAACTCGTGGGGATAGAGGGTGTAAAATAGTCATTTCAACGACGCTTCCAGCAATTAAGCTCGGCTTTCCATAAAGGAGCTCCTACTTCTTTATTCGAGTAACTCCGCGTTTATCTACACAAAGCTGGGCCTACCTTGTTCCAGACCCACTGCTTCGCAGATAATCTGATCAAACTTATCAGAAAATATGGAAGTGCCGGGAATCGAAACCCGGAGCCTTTGCATTCATAGCCAGAACCTCTGCCCACTAGACCACAAAGGCGGTTCACAAATTGTAATGAAACATCAAAACACAACACACTGCAGATAATCGCAATATCTACACGGTTATAAATTTAAGTAAATATTAATGTCGGGGCTAAGAGTGGTATGGGAACATTTCTGAATTCATAAGAGAGACAGATCCTATTCAATTAGTCTAGTGTAGTTAAAAACATACGGTTAGCAATGCATAAAGCAAAAAATCATAGAGTAAAATGAAGTGGTACATGGATCAAGCGTCCATCAGGTCTTGGTGGGAGGGAATCAGGTGGATTGTCCAACTCACGTTGCAATTAAAACTATTTCTTAAAACCTAAATTATCTCACACAATGCTGCTTGGAAACAAACGAGTCTCTCAACTTGAGAATTTATGCTCCAGAAGCTATTCAGATGCGTAAATTCTGACTAACATAGGGGAGATTATCTTGGAATATTAATACTCTATCGCTACGTCATTGGTTTATTGCTAATATATTAACACATATCTTTTGCTGTAAGCAATGGTGCACCCAAGAGGGGGAAGGGCAAACAGGGTATTTGATGCCCCCTTCCCCAACACCACAAATTATTCTAATAGAAATTAAAATAATATTAAATATAGCTAAAATATTTAGCATTGAAGATGTGTCTAATGTATAGGCTACATTTTAAAACCAGGCAACTGACTTTAGCCTAATATTCAAAAGGTTTACCGTTACACACAAAATTAACAATTGAAAAAAAAATCTATACCATTTGCATTATTTAAATCTCTTAATTACTATAAAGCAACTCCAAATAATGTATAAAAGCTTATAGTATTCATATATATTCATGACCTTCAGGGGTTAGGGGGCTGTTCAACCCCAAACCCGTTTTCTCCATCAAAATATAATTCTCACTACGATCTTGATTGAATGTCTTCCCCAAAGTAAAGGGCTGTGTGCACCACTGACTAAGTAAATTATATGATAATATATTTTAATTTACCTTTTCCTTCTAAATCATCTTGAAATGGTGAAATTTCACTCCTGACTTCTGGGTTTCTTTGTTGTACAATTATATAAAATCATAATGTCTAATAAGTCGTTAATGTAAAATAAAAACTAAAAGAAACCTATTAAAGCTCCACGAATCCTTATACTAAAGAAAAACTGGAATTACTGTCAGCTATGGTTAAAACAGCCCCCCTCAATGCCCCCCTTTCCTCACCCCGCCAGTGCTGACACGCGTCAATCTAAGAGATAGGTTGCATGTGTGTGCCAAATACATGACAATACATATGACTAGAATGCATAAACATAGCTCAATGTATTTAATTAGTGTATAATTTAAAGCTTGTTACGTATACTATTATTTTACAATAAATTGTATATATATTTTATGTAATTTTACTTAAACTATACTAAATTAGCTTAATAAGTAAACATTGTGATCTTGAATCTTTTTCAATTGTTGGCACAATGCTTAGCTTTATATACATGAAACCCACCTCCGTGGCGTAGTTGGCTAATGCGCTTGTCGTGTAGAAGCTCGACTGCTGAGAACGGGGAGATCGAGGTTCGAATCTCGGTCGGGTGAACTAGGGTGGTTTTCCCTAAATGGTTTTCCACTCTCTCTCCACGCAAATGCGGGTTCACTTCCTCTGATTCAACCTTCCCAATTCCTAATCCATTAGCGTAAGTAGTACTTAAAGCGTATAACCCGAACGGGTAGTAAGACGCGGTGCTAAATAAATATATACATGAACAGCATGACCTGGGGTGTAAAACCCGAACTCATTGGCCAATGACTTGTGGGCGGACGGAAAGGGAATGTGTTGTAACCCCCTATACATTGGGCATGGTCATTATAGCCTTCCTAGCTTGCCTTGCGGTCTTCAATCAGTAGGCACTAGGCTACCTATAGTGTTAAGTAGAGCTTTTTGGATGAAGAATTACTTAAAACACAGTTTTCTTGGAATATGAACCAATATTAGTTTTAAAATTAATAATTCATCATATGCATATTTATTAACAATTTAAACATTAATATTGACACAGTTAGCACAGCCAACATTGAATTTAAAAATACTAGTCCATATAATTACAGGTATGCGGCGCAGGACTAGCATACCCGGAGAATACGCCCATGAAGCTTACTCGAGCTAAGGTCCGTATTTTTGCTGATGTTATGGGAAACAAAAGTATAAAATAAATAAAATATTGTTTTAGTAGATATATCTGGATTAATTTTATAAATATTGTAATCTAAATAGTTTTTGATTATTTATAATAATATCGCAGCATTTAACAAGAAATCTAGTCAAATTACCCATAACAGATATTTAAATATTTTTATATTATTATGTGTATAAAATTAAGTTAAATGTACGTATTTGTAGAAGCAGTATTGTATTTAATATGGCAAAAATATGTTTTTTCATAAAAACTTTAAAAAAAATAAGAGACTAAGCTCGCTACAATTTATCAAACCTAAAACTCTAGACTACTTCCATTCTGGTGGTTTTTATAACCACGTGAAAACAGCCTGAACATTTTAGAGCAAGAGAACATTACATAACACGACTACAAAAACAGACCCATGCTTCTAGCTAGCATTACCAAGCATATTTCATGGCAAACAAAAGAGAAGCATGGCATACCACAGTCTTAGATTGTTCTCACAAAATGTGTTACAACAACGTCTGTGAACATTTTAGAATGAAACGGGAGGTGTTATGGTGGTTTAGTTGTAAAATTCAATAAGAGGGTTGTAATAATTATTTGTGATGGATATTAAACTTAATGGAAATTTATTTCAAATATAGAATGAAAGCTTCCATAACAATTGGTTATTATTAAAAAAAATTGACGTTATTAAAACCCAATTTCTTTACAATGGTTAGTCATACAGTATACCAATTCTATAAGGACATCTTCAAACAATCTACACAGCCGTATAAGATTCGCGCAAGGAATTTATCCAACGTAATGAGGAACCCACATAGCACGATGCATAGTACATAGCATTAAAGAGGAATTTTAGAATTTACTCTACTTAAACTAGATTCGGTTAAGCTCGATTTATATAAGAACCAATTTCTTAATCGGTATTTTGATCATTTTCTTGATTTCTCATTTATTTCGTTAGGATTTTATATTTGGGTATCTATCATTATAACAACTGGGGCTAGCTACAATTGAGCATATCTAAGTGCCTGCTGTTTTTCTTTTTTTTTTTGTTATTGTATCCAAACCAAGGGATACCTTGGCCAATCAGCCAATCATATATAAATAGGCTCAGAGGAACTCTTTTTTTTCGGCATTGCGTCTTACTACTTGTTTGAGATATACTCATTTGTAATAATTACGCTTATGTTTTAGAGATTAGGAAGGTTTAGTTTAAAGGAAGTGTACCCACAATTGGGCGGAAAGATAGAGTTGTAAACCATTTAGGATAAACCACCCTAACAACACTCGACTGGGATAAAAGCCCCAGTCTCCTTGTCAGCGGCAATTAGTTGTTGGTGACCTGGCGGTCTAGGGGTAAGGTGTCAGACTTCTATGCCGGCGGCCGGGGTTCAATCCTCAGTCCCGGCACAGATTTATCTGTTTACAAACACTTCCTTCACCTCTGACAAGACATCTTATGAATGTGAGGAATGCCAGGCCTCCGCCGTGGTTCGGATTCCACGTTAAACTGTAGGTCCTTCATTTCCTCTCACATTCACCCTACCATTACACATTAGCGTAAGTGCGTATAACCCGAACGGGTAGTAATACGCGGTGCTAATAATAATAATAATAGTAATAATAATTAGTTGTTGACATTATGAAAATGTGAACAGGAACATTAGTTTTGGTTATATTGTTTGATTCCCTTCACAACATTTTTTTTTTCACCGCATCTTACTACTGGTTAAGGTTTTACGCATATACGATAGATACCCTAATGGGTTAGGGATGAGAAAGGAAGCATTTTAGACATAATCTATCCACGTTTACGTGGAAGCAGAGTGGGAAACCATTTTAGGGAAAACCACCCTCAGTAGTCCCAACCGGTTTTTGAACCACAATCTAACCGTCATTCTCTGGTAAATCCAACACAAGAGTGATGCCTTAGACCATTCAGCCAATCGTGCAGGTAGCTTTAAATGTAAAAATAATATAACAATGTGAAGGTCTTTTTTTTTCCAAATAAGTCAAAAAAAGTTTCAGGTGGTGTTTTATAGAAAATGTATTATTAAGATAATTAATAATTAAATTCTGTTATTTAGTAAATGGAAATATTAATCTTGGTTAAATTGTTAAGTTTTATAACTTTAAATATCATGCCATGGTAATTTAATAGTTTGCATTTCCCTTAGAAGTATATTAAAAACACATTGTTTTATGGTGTTCTTCTGAAAGGTATTCCGAAGGAAAACATTATTTTTAGTAAACATGATTTTCTGGGGTATCTTTGCGAACCTTTTTACATTTTTAATTTTTTTATGGTGATAAACCACAACAATAATTCACTCCAAGCAAGAATCTTGCCCACGATATTTATTCTTTATTATATTTTATAAAAGATAAATGTAAACAAAAAAATGTGTAAGTGATTAGGTATTTAATAAAACTAACTCTATTATTTATTAGCTCTGGTACTCATTTTCTTTATGAATAATAAACTCTTCCAGCTGCCAAGAAAATATATACTCTATTTGAGGTCTTGTTCATACGTTCATACGTAATGTAATGATTTAGCTAAATATTTTTATTAGTGACCTTGTCGTAGCTTAGATTGGTTAAGACTTACAGAAAAAAAACTAAATAAAATGTAGGTGTTTTAAATGCGCAGATTTAGTTTGTATTATTAATATTTATATTTTAATCTTGATTAAAAGTTACACAATTAAAAATAATAAATGTAAATATAGAATGATGACTAAGATCTATTTTGTATAAACAAACCAAAACTTGACGATAATATGAAGCCACAAATATGGAGGATAAAATCAGTGACCCCAGTTGGGTTTGAACATGATCATCCTAGCTTAGAGACAAACTGATCAACTATATCAAAATAGCTGATCAAATATTGGTTTGAATATAAAAGAGTGAGAAGTTAATTCAAATTCAACTAATAAAATAATAGAAGTCACCATGGATGAGTTTTCATTGATCTCAAATGACCCGTAATACTGGTTGCATGGTCTCTGGCGTCACTTACGTTATAAACTAGATTGCTGGTGAATATTGCTCGAATATTGTTCGGGTGTATTGAGAGAGTGTTTTTTTCAAAATTATTATCTCATTCTCTTCCCAAATAAGTGGGGGAAAACTTTCTCTAAATTCAACCTTAACATAATTATTAGCATAATAATTCTATTCAAAAAATACCTTACTCATCCTTACCACATTAAAGTAAATAAGCTGATAACCAGACAGGTTGTAAGACTAGGTGTACAAAAATAGCCTATCAATTATCTCAAAACTACTATTTTAAATCATGCCCTGATTTAATGATTTTTGTATGGGCCTGAGAAAGCCTAGTAGAGTAAGCCAAAGCTAAAGACCATAAATTTGACTCCTGTGTTTTAATGTAATTATTAATAATATAATTGATTAGGTTTGTGGATGAAACTATAGTTTAACAGGCATTAATTTCAATGTAAAATGTATGAAAGGAAAATATATCGTTTATTTACTATACTATTATCAACTAATAAACTTGTATTGACTCACTCTCTTAAAATCCGATTGTTTTGAAAGTATAGCCAAACAGGACTAGCTCATTATAAATGCAGAAGCTCAGGATTTCTTGCTATTTCAAATACAAAAGTACAAAATTCGCAAACCACTTTTTTCCAATGCATGACATTAGCGTGCATATCTAGAAAATCATTTTGGTTCTTCTTGTCTCGCCAAATGCATGCTATATCACTAGTATGGGCTCAATGTCCAACTAGATCCCCAGATTCCTCACAGGAAATATTTCCTGTCGAACGACATACTTTTCTTATGGTACTATTTATAGAATTTCTCCTCTTCCCTCCCATAATTTAACCACTTTTACATCCTGGTTGTGATGGGATAAAACACCCAATCCCACTAAACTATTATTACCCATTTATACCATCCAGGAGGTAATATTGGGGCCCAACCCCTCTTTCATTGTGTTGGAGACCCAACCCTAAGCCATTGGCTGGCCTGGCTCAAGGGCTTAGCACAAATAACATTGAGGATAACCAGCCAAAAGCACCAGGGACTCTACCCTGAACACACTAGATGTTCTGTATGGTGGGTCTTATATTTTGATGGTAGAGGACTCGCCTGTTGTGGAAACCTGACCAGTGAACAAACCAGGGTGGTGGGAGAACATATCCTGTTGCAAGATCTCGCCCATCCTGATTGACGTCAGAGACTATTCTGGGACTCAATTCCAATGATGGTTTGGTGGCACGACATGTCAAGACAAGAATTTTATATCCTGGTTGAGAGTTGTACTGGTACCCCGCTACCCCTAGTTTGACCTACATGTAGGTGACTTCATGTACCAGCTAAGCGCTATTTTATTATGAAAATAGGAGATGCATGAATAAAACACAATATGATAGATATAATTATACATTTTTAAACAAATAACGCATAAATTATTTATACGTTTTTCAATAATATATCTTAAATTTGTTAGTAAAAATGTTTTAAGTTCACAATATAACATGTAAACTGACGGCTTGACGTGTATAGTAAGTAGCTTTAATCAGATTCAGGTTTCTGATGTGTGTTCCCATCGTAATCTTCTTGAGATCGATGAGATTCGTGGTACCTGTTAGCGTGCCGAATAAATCCACATCGAGTCTGTAATTAAATATTTGCCATTTCTGGCAACGGATACCAATCCCATGTCCCTTCGGACAACAACAACGTCGATTTGTTCCCAAAGTTCAAAAAGACGCGCCCAGCTCGGGGCGAGATAAGTGACCCATTTGAGTCCGGTTTAATATTTCTATCTGATTATGACCATACGGTAACCGCACAAGTGTTTCAGAGAGATTTAATGATTAGTCGGGCTTATCTTCTGAAGAGACTGTGTGTTGTTGAAACACTTAAGTATGACTGTCTTGTAGTTGGCCAGTTCTTTGAACTCTGTACGGTTGAATACAGCATAATTTTCTCCGCATTTTACTAGCTGGACAGAGCATAGAGTTATTCCTGCCACTCTTGCCAACCATGACTTGTTTGGCGTCAACTTTGTCCTGCGGAAACAGCGTGTTGATAACACTGGTTACAACAAGTTGTTTTGCTGGCTTTGATTTGTGGGTCCAAACGTCTTGAGATATAACTATGTTAGTTTTTGATTATGTGTGATCGCTTTTAAGAATGTCGGGACTATGGGTAGCACACCGTCAGGTTGATTTTTTATACCTGCTGGCGTAAGAAAAGGCACATGCTGCTTGGACGCAGCCTCTTGAGGGGCGGCAGGATGCCAATGTCTTGAAACATGCGGTGTAATAAATCTACGTCTTGACGTCATTATCTTTGTGGTGGTTGTGTGAAAATAGGGCCAGGAAAGTTTTCAGTGAAATGTTCTGAGTTTTGTATAGAATGCACATGAGATAATAATGGGAGCAAATGTTTAATTCTATACCTTGAAGTTGTACCAAGCTATGATAATAATGGGAAATATTTTAAGTATAAATGAAAAATGTTACTTTATACTTAAGAAAGACCTATAACTCTTAAATTACTCTCCAACACCATTCTTTTTAATAAAGATGGAGACCAAATGCGCTTCAGGATTGGTATGTGAATCCTTATTGATTAGGAGAGATGTAGGGTGTACTAGTCTGGTTAGCAGTTGATCAGCAGGGGAAAAACACGATCGTACAAAACGGAAGCACTGACTTATTTTCAGAGCATGCATTATGGTATACGTATCCATATTTAATCATCCAATTTTGAATTACCCAAACGATGGTGCCTGAGTAGTAAACCCATACAGAAAAAAATGTCATGCATTGGTGTAACCCAATTTAAGGGTTTCCAAAGACGTACATCCTCTGTAGTGCAGATCGATGATTGATGTGTGCGTATATTTGTATAGAAATAGAAATATTTGATTTTCTGCCCTCCTAACGTAAACGGTTTCCATACACCTTGTGGCACGGGAGATGAGGGATTCGAGTAGATTGTAATCCACATCACCCCTTTCCCGGGGAATGCCATGCAGTGTGTTGTCAATATTGTTGGTTTGCTTTTTATTCACAGAGAAAATTTCCTCAGAGCCGTAAGGGGTTATGAACACTCAATGGAGAAATGATGTCTCTTAGACAGACACAACACTCATTTGCTTGACTACAAACTATTTATCATCGACGATGTAATACTGGAAATCCACAATGACGTCCATGATTTAAACTACGAGGCAATGTTGTGGGTCGTCAATTATATTAACTCCAAAAAACAGCCACAACTTTCCTGTCCTTGTCAAAGGTGATGATGTTGGAAAATTCGTTGCATATAATAAAATTGTCGATTGAATTAAGTGCTCAAATGAAGCTCACTTCGATGCCCAGCGATCCAGGACTTGTCAAATTCCAATGCGTTGACATATAGGCAAAAAGATTTGGTGTGGGGTCAAAAGTCATGAAATGATACCACTTAGGGTTGGCTTCTCAAGTGATGTCCTTACCATATTTCATGGCATGTATAAAAGTTCCAGAAAACACAGTGTGCTAGGACATGATGATACTGCCGTTTGTGAAATCGGGATGCAAAGGTTTGGGAGACAATTGTTCCCTATTCAAATATATCAAGAAATGATTCACGTCATAGTTTTGAAAATTGAAACTATTTATGATAATCTATCTGTTGGACATCACATTCGATACGAGTCCCAAGATGCATTGTTTTGATAACTGTCCCATGAATACGTCGTCCAGCGATTTTCCTTTCAAAACTGGAGGACTAGTGAGCATTTTAACTTATAGCCGTGTGATGGGATACTTGGTGGAACTGATGTGTAATTCTTTGGAATGGGCTAGCAAGACAGACGGCGCTACTTTGATACGCCACAGTATATAATATCCTCGAAAATGTGGTCTTTAAACAAGGTGATTTTAGATGCCGTAATAAGGCCCTATCTGATACAAAACACATTGAGCTTTTTTTCAGTAACGTTCAAAATTTATTTTTCCTGGTTAAACTTGTAGCATGTGGACACCCCAAAATGCCCACCGTTTTACTTTTTGCAAAGAGATTACGAGAATCTCAAATCCCTTGTTGGTATTGCCAACCTCTTCAAAAAGTGTTGAGGGGTGTCTGCGTCCTACGGTTTTCATGTCAAGTGAATTTTTTTGATTCGCTGTTGTAATTAATTACCGTCTCGATGCACGATCTATAAGCATGCGTGTTTCTTGGGGGTGAGACAAGTTTTGGGTTTAAAACACATCCAATTGTGTAAAGAGCGAATGCAGCAGGGATTGTGCTATGTGTATCTATTGGCATTAGAGTTTTGAACTTCCTACAAGGTAGCAGTCTCACCTTGATGAATTGCACTATGGTCTTATTCTATAAGTGACGTCATATTGTAAACATGCAAGTAAGGCTTAATACCTACCAGAGGAAAAGAGGGGTTCATGTTTTTCTTTGGGGTATTTGAACAAAAAATAGTAATAACATGTTCTCATTAGTTTTTATTGACAAGCTGCAACAACAAAAACTACTTTTGAGAATTGCATTAAATTTAGATCATGCATCATTACATATTAAAACTATTTAGGCTGTGCAATAAACAAACAGTAATAATATTTAGGTTCTATGACCGTAACAACTAAATGTTGAAAGTGTTTAGCAACATTCAGAGCGTGCAACATATTTACGCCAACAGCAACCACTGCCCACACAATTCCGTGACAATACCTAGGTGCTCTTAGACATCAGACTTTGTCCATCAAGCTATGCCATTGATCGTGGCTTTGAATTAAATCTATTACGACCCAAATAATATTCTTACTCCGGGTGAAAAACATCACTAAAGATTTCCAAACTAATGATATTGTCACTCGCCGCTTCAACTATAAGTTTAATATTTGTAATGGTTTTATATGGTATAAAAACCTCTAGCTTTCTGGGTTCTTCGGTCTTGACCATGGTGGGAGGAGGGACACCTCCACATCCAATTAGAACGACTGGGGCGTATCCATTCCTTGACACGATGGTGACGATGACTCTAGAGGGGGTGGATGCACGTGACGCAGTGGGTGGCCGGGGTGCCTGTGGAGTCCAGAAATTTGGCCAGTGATTTTCTGGACGTGGCCCAGTCAACACCGCCACAATGTCCCCTTTGTGGAATTTGTACACAGCACGTGTCATGTCACACATGTATGCCTCCTAGATTCTCTCTAAAGCTAGTACTTCCATCACTCTTACTGTGTAGCAAGTAGAGTAGCAGAATTCAATGTAGCCTCCCTCCTGTGGTGCACCTCCAACGTTGTAGGCTACTTCATTTCGTGTAAATTATGTCTCATACAAATACATTGTGATGACTTTAAGTTGTCATATAGGTACGTCCTGCATACGTAGACCCACAAATGTTAGATTAGTATAACCTGTTCTAAGCAATTTGATATTTTGCCTTGCATATTTACCTTTAGCTGTTGTTTCTTACAGTGGCTGCTAATTGCTATACGATCACGATTTTGTGTTTTTGCCTTGTTTTTAATTTATCTACCTGCTACTTTTGCTCAGCTACGATATCACAGTCTTAACGTTGGTACAACGTCCACGATATTCATCAGTCGCATTCCAATTTCTTCGTATTGTTGCTGGTTGTTGATGATGGCTCTTGCGTCTTACCGTGTAACCATCTGTTATACGTGCACGATTGTTGATGTCTCGAAAGTTTTTACTTAGCGAGTTCATGGTCTGCACCCAAATCTTCCCGTCAAAATATAATTCAGTTGAACTACTATATAACTCCCAAATCTGCCCACGATTCATCCATGTTGCTGATGGTTGGTGCTGCTGCTGTTTATTCTTACAGTGCTACCATCCGATCAAAAATTGCAATTGTGGGTGTGCCAAGTTTAACACCTCCACAGTTGGGTAAAGGTTTTTCCTTATTTAGTTCACACACTTCTTGATCCATTAAAGCTATAGAACAGCACGATAAATAGCTTCAGTATAACGTCAGTGATATTAATCAGTTTTTGCAACTTGTTCATTATTGCTACGTCCTGTAAATAATAATAAATACGTAACACAACTAAATATATGCCAATTATCACAAGTTATAATAAATTCATATCAGGGTTCCCTATGCAGTCTCAAGCTTCGATATAATTGAGTTACTTTAAAATGCATGTTGGGGTATTCAACATCAACCATTATTGAATTTGCTACTTTCATATCTAGGTTACAATTTCTAAAACAGGGTGTCATTCTACCGAACTGTCACCGGGCTGAGTCCCAAAATATATTATTACATCATCGGGTTTTAGACGACACCCATGGCCTATTCTATATCTGGCAGGAGGAGGGAAATTATAAGGGTAAATATCTCAACAAATATGTAAAAGTCTTTCCTCGATATTTCATGCTGTCAAATAATCAACTGGGTTGAGTCCCAAAATAGGTTCTAATTTCACCAGGGCCCATTATAAATTCATTAATTGGTGACGAGTGCTCACTAGTAACTGAACTAGGCTTGCAAGATGCATATCTCTCTCTGTGTGCTGGCAAAATTTTGTTTCCCACCGTCCAGACCTGCTAGTGGGTAGGGGAGTGGGCCATGTCCCATTTTGGCTAAGACCTTGAACACAGATTAGATTGCTCAAGGTAGGATCTCTGACCAATTGGGAGCCAGTTCCAAATTTATATGACTAAGTCTTGGAGCCAAGCTGGCTAGTGGGTTGGGGGTAGGGTCCTTAACACATTAGAGAGGAGTTGAGCTATGTCCCATGGTCAAAAAAAGTTTCCATCACAAACATATTTCTTCGCCTAAGATGTATAAATGAGGAGGTGGGTTGGGTTGGGTTGGATGGTTGTGGGCAGAAGTGGGTGAGGGATTGGGGTTCTGGGTAAATCCCCATAACCAGGATGTGGAAAGTAGGTCATTTGAAAGGAACTATTGCTTGCGGGGCATCTGGTGACCTACAGGGACATTGGGAGTCCATACTTATATCACTATTGGGTAGATATAATTGAGAGAAAATGTATCCAGTTTTACCTAGACGAGGAGTTAAAAACCATCTCAGAAGAGCCAACTTTAGTGCATCCAGCCAGGATTTAAACACCAACTTCTCCATCGCTGGAAAACCAGGTTAGACGAGCTTGATATTTAGTCTGCGTGTCACCGATTAGAGTTTAACCAGTAACGAAAATCGTCCCAACCTGTTAATCGCTTTCTACAAATTCTTTCCTTGATCCACAAAACTATTTCCAGATGGTACCTGTCTCGCAAGAGTAAAACAACAATCAGATTGTATTTCCTATGCGCAACTTTCAAAACACGGAGGAGTGTTTCTGCCGATTGAGTGAACGAGGTGGGAAGTGACCGGTCTGGTATTCGGTCAAAATGAAACTGAAAGAGACGCTAGTGTGTTTGTTCATTTTCTCAAGTCGTGATCAATGATGACACAGACTCCAATCTATTGAGGAACAAAACCTTCCCGCAAAACAGAATACACCGTTCTCGATTTAAATAGGAAAGATGAGTTTTTTTTGCATGATTTTTTTACAGCGCTTGTTTCGGTTGAATAACTTTCCCCTCCATTTTAAAGCAGACGATGTGATCAAAACAAACTAAACCATGTGCTACAGTTTAGATATAGATTGTCAGCAATAAGATCAAGTGAAAAATTTAAGTTTCACAAAAGATAGATTGATTACTTTTATTCTTAGCAGCTCAGAAAGCAAGAATTTATGTATTGCTAATCGACAGTTGAATTAATTATGTACTTCAGGTAATTTATTTAAATTTAGCTGGGACTTGAAAATGATACTATCGTCTGATAGAAAGATATTATCTTTGAATTTTGAAAGTTTTTATGATAACTACTTTTATGTATTCATTCGTTCAGCCATGTGTTCCGAATGTATCATCATACACAGATAATGTAGCATTATACATCCTTGAGATTGAATGACCATTTATAAAATGTTGGTTGCTTTACATGTGATATATATATACTCGGTGATATACTTGAAAAAACCTTAGGCCCAAGTAGGGGGACATTCCAGTAGGTCTCGAATCACCTATCTTCTAGTCAGTTTCCCTTAACCGTGAGACCTAAAGTCATTTGAACTAAAACTAACTTAATTAAAAGACAGTTTAGCTATATTCTTTGGCCAATATATTAATTTCATCAGATGTAACTTGGCATAAAGCCATTTAGCCTAAAATGAGTTTCGAATATAAAATAACAGTGTAGGCCCAGTTAGTTTTCCAAATGTTTGTTGGCCTATAGTCATTCGGCTTGAAGTAATCAAATTTTAGCCTAAAATACACGCTAGAAACCTTAGAATATCTTCATAAAATAATTACTTTTAGTTGCTTAACCTGTATAGCATAGACCTGATAGCACAAATTATGCGATATCTAGTGATGATACTTCTAAACTTTTACCAATATCAAATAGAATTTTATAAAAAAGTACTTGATAGTGATACTATTGGGATTAAGTAATTTCATATAATCTTCAGCTGAGCCTCTTGATAGATAGTGTAAATTCTTATTAAAAACAATAAAATAATAAAATTAGTAAAACAATATTAATGTTGATCGCAAAAATTATTCCTTCCATCATCCTACTGGATCGTGACAAGTTAATTAAACTTTGATCCACCTAAAAATTGCATAAACCTTATCAGATTAACCTCCTATGAGAAAGAACTTTTTACAACATATTTTAAAATATGGTGCTGTAATTTATTAGTATATGAGAATTTTAATGGTTTATCTTTCAAATATAACAATGCTAAATAAAATAAAGTAAAATAAAACACTAATACAAAATAATTCTGTAAACTACCTGGCTGTTTTCCTTATTGTTGTTATGGCTCAAACATATATCTGATATATTATAATGTTAGTGTTTGGAATTTTTTAAAGTAATGTACAGATTGGGATGAACAAACATTTAAAAAAATTAAATATAATTAGGTTACATAGGCGTAATTTTTCTATATTTTAAATTAAACTAAATAAATAAAATATTTAGCTGCTGATCATACTGTTTACGTTACACTAAGGCCACAATATATTTCAGGTGTTTCTAAGAGTACTTAATAAGAAAAAATCTCCATTATTTTCAAATATTTATTATAAAAATTTGGCAATTTTAATGATAGGTTGCGTAGAGTTCTTATAATAATCAATTATCTATTATGTAGGACCATAGGAAGTATTATGAAACTGGGGTTATACCATTTCCTTTTAAGGGTTAATTAAATAAAAGCGATGAAGGTATCTTGTTGGTCTTATTTTTTTTTTTTAATTAACTAATAGCTATTCTGACACTAGAGTATTCCTACAATAAAGTACTTATTTTAGACTTAAGAGGGTATAGCAAGCACTACACCAAACTTATGATTTATGGGAAATTTAAAACTATGAGTTGAGTGTAATTTTTAGTATTATATTATTTACACAATCATCAATATTATTACTCTACTCGTAGAGAATAAGATAACCGATTAGATTTCAAATAGTGTATTTAACACAAGGATTCCTAATGATTATAAACAATAAATTTATTATTATTATTTAGCACCACGTCTTACTACCCGTTTGGGTTATACGTTTTAAGTACTAATTACGCTAATGGATTAGGAATTGAGAAGGTTGAATTAGAGGAAATGAACCCGAATTTGCGTGGAGGGAGAGTGTAAAACCACCCCCAGTTCACCCGACCGAGATTCAAACCTCAATCTCCCCGTCCTCAGCAGTCAAGCTCTACACGACTAGTACGTTAGCCAACTACGCCACCGAGGTGGGTATATAAACAATAAAGCAAAGGTAAGTTTCTTAAGAGGAAGAGTGACCGCATTATCACGGAAAACAGAAAGTAAAAGCATATCGAGTGTACTCAACTGGTATTTGAGCCCTGGGACACTTCCCACCTTACCTCCTCACCCCCCACCATTAGATTAACAGTGATCCTCCACACTCGAGTTGGCTCAATTTCTCCCATCCTTGCTGCCATAAACTCTTACCATCAAATATTTTTTTTTTATTTAATTAATAAATATTAATTAAGGGAGTGGATCAGTAACAATAATTATTATTCGAGGATTAATGGTTTAAATATGATAATACACAAGTTTAATAATAATGCTATTGTCAATGTTGGGTCGTGTGTTCTTTCCAGTGTAAACAGACAGTAGTGCAGAAAAGCCAGTTCTGGGCCATATTTTGAGCAAAATAGAAAACAAGACCTTATCCTCCCTCTCCATATACACTTTGCATGCAATGAACGTCAACCTCTTCAGAACCTACAGCGAATAAGTGTCTAGCCCCCATCCTCCAAGATAGAAGATACAATATGCTAGATATCCACCCACTCCTAAGCCTTACGGTCTGTGACCGGATTGAATATGGTGGATCCCGCAACCCCTCCTACACCTTACAGCCAATGAGCATCTGGCACCACGTTCTGATGCCACCACTCACAAATTCTTCTCCTTATCTTTCAAGACGTCACGACCACCAGCCCTATCCAACTACTATCCGAAACAAGACCACTTGGTAGGCCAAAACGCCGATGGGAAAATTTATTTTAAGAAGGTTTGGTCAGTTTAGTGATTAGATGGAGGGATCTCAGGATAAGGTTGAGTGGGAAGCTAATGTTCAAGTGTCTATGAACTATCAAATTTTTCAAGACCAAAGAGTCTGTTCACTAATTAGTTATATAGCTCGATAAAATGGTAACAGAGCGTGATCATATACAGCTATACAATTAGATGTTGAATTGTTAATAAGTGATCTACTCCAAATATATATAAATCAAAACTTCCACCTGCTTTTATCCGAGGAAAGATAAAAAAAAATATCATTTAAATACATACTTCCCAATTTGTTTATGATATGCTAAATTGACATGCAGTAACTATCCCTGTGAGCAATAAGAATCATAAATGATTTCATATTATTAGGGACCGGATTCATAGGCACCAAAAATGTTTAAAATAGGCAGGCAAATAGGCACTAAAAATATAGGATATAGGCACCAAAATAGAGCACTTTAAAAATAAGCACACAATAATCAAGGTAAAATTTATTTTACTACAAGTTACTTACTATATGTAATCTACAAGCAACTCACATTGCTCTGAGTCACTATATACATTTCTAGATTTTCACAAGTGAAATTTGTTCCGTGGTCTGGTAGAATATTTTTATAGTTTGAAAAGCTTATCTCAACTTCACACGATTTCAAGGGACAAAATTTTAAATTTGACAATTCTGAAGAGTTTAAACTTATCTCCTGCAATGGCGTGCTTTGCCCTCCCAAGATGTCTGATACTGCTATCATTGTTATCCACCCGCGATTTCGTTGTAATACTTGTTCAAATTTTGTTGCAACTGACGAGGCAATAGGTCCAGGGGTTTGCTTCACGACTTCTTGTATTGTATGCATTATCTTCCCTGATTCTATTAAAGGCAGATCCCTGGCTTCCAGTGACAGGAAGGTTCCAGGAAGGTTGCCGAAATAGCTCTGTACATAGGCCATATCAGACAAAACAGTGCTAGAAGATGTAGCAACCTTTACCTCTCTTATTGACACAGCATCCTCTTCATAAAATGATTGAATTACCTGAAATTATTGAGAATCCATTAATTATCTAAATTCTGAACAAAATTAACAAGCTATAATAGAATTATAGTAAAAATTATTTAAGTATCTAGCTCTGAATAAATAGAAAAATGGTTTTATTAAAAATATACACCTACCCTTTGAATTTTGTCCATGTGGTCAGCATAGTACACTGTCGCTTGTAACCAGGTACCCCAACGTGTAGAACTGGTTGTGGTGGAAGAGGTGTTTTCAGCAATTTTTCCCTAAAAGTTGCTATGTGTTAAGGAACTTTCAGAAATACTTTTTTGGCAGGTGAAATTACAGCATTTATATTCGGGAACTGTGCACGAATGTGTTCTGCGACTCTGTGAGCGGCGTGTGCTAGGCAGGTAACGTGAATTAGTTTTGGGTAGAACACCTTCAAACTTTCCCTAGCTTTTAGCATATATACTACGCTATCTGTCAGCAGCACCATAAGCTTCTCGTCATATTTTTCTGATGGCCAAAGCACTCCTGTAACAGAACAATAAAATAATTATTTAGTCTCACAGAATTTTATAGGATAAAGTTCCGAATGTAAAAACTTATGTAAATCCAACTTACGCAGAGAATCGCGAACAACTCTGGCAATTGTCGAGCTGTTAGCGACTTCAAGCACTCTTGAAGCAATCAAGTGCGGAGAACTGGGTCCTGTGAAGTCAAGTTTACCGACCACGAAATTTGAGATGTATCTGTAGCAACGGTCAGTTGTCTCATCGACACTTGCCCAAAAGTAGGAATCTCCAATATTTTCTTTTATCTTCTAAATGGTCTGGAAAAGAGTAAGAATTCACTTAATATTCAAAACAAATAATTATGTAGGTAAACGAAAGTGCACAGCTCCAATTAATTTAAAATATCTTTGAAATTAAAATGTAAAAAATAAATAAACAGATTAACAAACAAAAAAACTGACGGATAAGTATTGGGGATGTAAGTAATTCTTCCTCAATGTGGATTCATCGGGGATCTGCTTGTTGGTATATTTTGTGAGGAAACCTTTTAAAATGGGATTGTTTACCTTTGTCCATGGTATATTCACGGCTACCATCGCAGCGCAAAATTCAGAGTAAAATTGTTCACAATTGTCAGGAAATACAACTTGCGAAATTAACATTTGCCTGCCAGTTTTTTCTTTTAAACTTTTGCAGTGCATCGTTGTTTGTTTGTGTTGGTATAAATTATATTTCTTGTCACATTTTACCTAAGATACGTAAAAAAAATTACATAATTTGTAATTTTACCAACCGTAATTTATTACATCTAACTATTCTGAAATAGCCCTAGAGTCGTTAAAATATATATCAGAAAGTATAAATCTTAAATCCATGAAAGAGTTTAAAAGTAGTTTACTTGTATTTAAAAAACCTATGGATAGCCAATGCTGTTTATTTTAAAGCAAATAATAAATGGAATGATAGTTATTTTTCAAATATTGCAAACCTATTTTGAATCCTATTATTAAATTTAATGATATGGATATTAAACTTACCTCTTTGGTACACGATTGGCAGAAGATGATTTTTCCATCTGTTGTGAGATTAGTATCACCACCTATCCATTGCTTAAATAAAGCGCTTTTCCTTTTTTTCCCTTGGGCATTTCCACCACAGTTAACACAAGAAGTGTTACAAAAAAAAATCAGTAAACAAACCCACCAAGACAAAAGTTGACTCTAAAAGACACAATTACGTACTGAAATAATGATGGTTAAACCGAGTGGTAAACTATTCTAATCTCCACGTAAGTCAGGCTAAGGCTGTTGGACCACGTCACACCACCCTCTGCCACCCTCTACCCACTACCATTCTAATACCCCTTATTATTGGGCGTGATGTTCTAAACATAGTCTGTCAAGGTCAGGCCAAGTCACATGTTCCCCTCCCCCTCCCGCTAACCCCTTTAAAATCCAAACTTTCATGTCTATAAACTAGACTCTTTTTCAGAATATATATATCAAAGAAAAAAGGCCGAAATAGGCACAATAAAGTGTCTTACTCATAATTCATAATTCATAAAATAGGCACAATAAAGTTTCTTATTCATAAAATAGGCAAAAACCAACAGAATAGGCAATTCTAGGCACTATAAAACTAACATATTGTACTTGTAATAACATGAAACACCTATATATCTCAACTGCCTATTTTCTGCGATAAAGGAAAAAAGGCAAATAGGCAAATAGGCAAAATCCGGTCTCTACATATTATAAACAAAAAAATCTGAATCTTGAAAACGATTATTGTATTAGCTAAGTAATCATTAATTTTATTAAAGAAGGATCAGAGGTTAGGTATAGTATCTCGCCGTACTATTTGGTATAGAACAATGATAAATATTTAAGTACTGAAACATTTAGAAAATCATTCTTTCTCAGGTTCCTAGGTCAAATATGATCCACTGTTCAAATGTTTCTACTTCCATGTCTCGAATATAAAAGAAGCCAATGAACACTGTAATTGAAGAACGTGAATATCAAAGGACTTTATTTTAAAAGGAATATACATTATAGTTTTATATAGAAACAAGTTATAACTAAATTTTTTTAAATCCACCAAAGGCTTAAATTTGACAGGCCTACATATTATAATGGCACCACCAACTTGAAGGTACATCTGCTTTCCTTGCCCATGCACACGCTACAGTTCAATAAACTATATTTTTAGTCTCATCAATTGCCAAGCTTTTTGAGTTTTAAAAAACATAAAACATATCTGCGTTGAGTGAGATTGGAGGACTATTTAAAAAAAAACTCAGGATATCCAACAAGGATCACAATCATTGAAAGACAAGACTATCGGGACTTGACATTTAATCCACATGCTCACCATGGTGATATTTACTGATACTTGGATTTGTAAACATAATTTGGCGTAAGCTAAATGAAGAAATGTTACATCCTTGTTACTCAGCACACGAACAATGTGTGCCCAAATGATGGTTAGCAGAGTAGTGATGAAGATCAAATAGAAAATTGTAGGTTTGTGAACTCGGGAAGGAAATTTTATTTGGTAAATGAAAATAATTACACTAGTTAGGCTAAGCTTATTATAAGTTAAAGGAATCATTTAAAAACCAACATTGGATTTAAAGCTTAAAATTTAAATCTACATAGTCCGTTAACATGCAAAGTCCTTGTCACAAAATTGTAGTTGACCTTACAGTCAATTTCTCACTGTGAGCCAGCCACTTTTTAGAACCATAAATGTATCAAACGGGCCAATGCATATATTTAATTTCTGATAATGAGTAACTTTCACGTTAGCTTATCACAAAGTTAGCCTAGGGTAAAGGAGAATACAATTTTTAGCCACATAGGCTAGCACGTTAAATTAATAGACAGAATTACATCAATACATCTTCGTGGCCGAGGACTTTGGAAATCAGACTATAGCTTTAGGGAATTCTAGTTCAATTCCCAATGACCCCAAAATAATGATTTTCAACGCCTATATTTAAATAGGCTCGTTTAACTACTCCAACGCTTTTATTTTTGTTTCCATACTTAGGCAAATAATTCTGTAATTTGTCCTAAATTTAGTTTGTGTTTAAGTCGTGCTTTGATATGATCCTTTATTTACTTACTATTGGTTTTAGTTATTACACTTAATGCATTTGTTAACAAAGACTTAATTTAGGGGTTACATCCTAGAAAGTTGATTTATAAGAAAATAACCCACACTAGAATAGAAAGGTGATAGTAATATCAGAGTAAAAAATTCCCCTTTGTGCACAAGGCTAAGACTTAACCCACAAATGCACTGTCTCTAGTCTCTTTTGTGTGATAATCAGTGTGGGTGTTTACTTTATTATTATCATTATCATTATTATTATTTTAAATTCATTATAAGTAATTCGCTTTGTGTCAGAGGATTTAATATTATCGATATAAACTCGTTATATTAAGTTAGCATAGTAAGTATTATGATGATAATGATGAATAATTAAAAACAAACTAATATTCACCTTAAGAATAGGTGGAAAACTACAATACACCAAACCCCTTTAAGTGATCAATTGGTCTAAGGCGTCACTCTTGCAATATATTGAGCTACTATTGACGAGGAGATCTGAGTTCTAAGACCGGTCGAGTGTACTGAGGGTAAATTTTCTTAAAACATTTCCACTCTCCCTCCACGTAAATGTGGGTATACCTCCTCCCAAAATACAGCCGTCGTCATCCCTAGAACATTAGCGTAATTAGTATATATGACTATAGCCCTAATGGGTAGTAAGACGTGTTGCTACAGAACATGACCATTTAATACACAGTGTAACGGAAACAATTAGACGATCTATGATAAGGAACGTGATGAACAACTTGCTGAGGTTTGCCTGACTCCGGTGGAACTCACCAGAGTGATATTATCTTCAAAAATTGAAAAGAGTGTTATATATAGTTTGCTTTTATTTAGAATGTGAATATTTGTTTTTCTATTAAAGTGATAATTTTCAAGTTATTAATCGTCTTACTGCTTTAGCCCCACCCATTATATAATGAAAATTGGCTGCCCTCCAAATATAAATTTTTATATATGGGCCTAAAACCCTCTGCTTTATCTAGTAATACTTGTGTTTAGAAAGTGCACGTTAAATGACCTAATACACCTACTTTCCACTACTATGGCGAAATAAGTAGGGAATACATTTTCAGAACCGCTCGAATGAAAGAAACAAAATTAAAAAAAGATCCTAAGGTGCGGTGAGCTAGTCTGAGAAGTATAATGGCCCACTTGTCAGAAAAGGAAGACAAGCGAGTCTAGAAGATTCTCTTGACAATACAACCAACGATGCAACTGCGCACTTTTTTCTAACACGGCATGGCCCGCGGCGTGATCCCGTCTAATCGGCGTAACTAGGAAACGTGTTCACACCGGCTTTAGTAATTCGTTTTGGCAAACGTGGTTGGTTGGTTCCACACCGGACCGAACCGGGCAGAGCCGAACTTCCTTCGACGATGCAGTTTCATCTTTTTTAAGGGCTACTCTTTGCGCTCGACACTCTTCCGGCCTACTTTCAGAAAGAATGGGGGAAAAAATAAAAAAGCTGGACAGTTCTACCCTTTTTTTTAAATGGTTTAATCAGCTTTTGTTTGTAATCCTTTAAGCCTTGTGTTCTTTCCTCTGGTGTTTGGTTAGGTGATGTAACACTTTAAGTGGAATTAACAAGGTACATGAGTTTTATAAATTTGGTTTGTAATATTTTTTTTCAGAATGTATATCAAAGACATAAATCATTAAAAAGAATATTTTACTGGCTATGAAATCAATAAAGATATCGTTAGGAATATCTTTGTATGACTTGTTTTACATAGAGGTTATTGTTTCCTACCAATAATTTCCATCCAATCTACTGATTATCTCAATATAAAATACGAAGAAGAATATTATTATTATTAGCACCGCGTCTTACTACCCATTCGAGTTATACGCACTTACGCTAGTGTGTAATGGTAGGGTGCTTGTGAGATGAACTGAAGGACCTACAGTTTAACGTGGAATCCGAACCACGGTGGAGGCCTGGCATTCCCCACATTCACAAGATGTCACAAGATGTCTTGTCAGAGGTGAAGGAAGGGTTTGGTAATCATATAAATCTTTGCCGGGACCGAGGATTGAACCCCGGCCACCAGCACAGAAGTCTGACACCTTACCCCTAGACCACCAGGTCACCAAGAAGAATATTAACGTTAGTTATAGGTTTGATCGATGCCTTCATTATTTGGTTTTTAGTTAATCAATGCTCCGCAAACTTACTATCGTTCTGGAATATCCGCATATCCACACATATGTGATAGCTAGGAGGAAAGTAAAATTAAATTTAAATGTAGACCTATCTGCATAGGCTTTGAGGTGGAGTGGGAGACTGCTTAAGGGTATTCACTTATGTACACCTGGTCTGGGCTTGAACACTTAAACTTCTTCGTAACTAGAATGTGAGACTGATGACTTAGGGCCAGTTTCATAGTCAAATTTAGTACGCCTCAAGTGCGGCGCTACACTAAGTTCATGACGACACCTACCTAAACCAGAATGGAATGGGCCAGTTTCCTATGCGATAACGGCCCATTCCATTCGAGTTTAGGTAGGTGTCGTCATGTACTTAGTGTAGCGCCGCACTTGAGGCGTACTAAATTTGACTATGAAACTGGCCCTTAGTCCAAATGTCCACTGGTGGGCATTCTGTTAAAACTGGAAAAAGTTTCAAAAACTAAAAACAATTAAATTTGTGTTTACATTTTATGTAGATAAAAGTTAAAATAAAAGGTCGAGGTAATCATGTGAATGAGGAGTTTATAACTATCAATTGCAGTTAACTCATACACCTGAGAACGTGGACAGACTGTAAAGATAATATTGTCTGGTTTCCCAGTGATCGGGAGATTATGGATAGAATCCTGACCACGTGCAATGAGGATGTGTTTTGAAAAAGAGCTCCCTACTCTTCTTAAACACAAGTACTGGTCCATGAGATAAGGATGAGGATAGTTTAATTTTAAAGTAAGTGGAACTGCATTAGCGTGGCGAGAGAGTGGAAAACCTTTTAGGGAAAACCACCTAGATTGACTCCACCCAACCAGGATTTAAACCCCGATATCCCCATAATCGGTAGTCAATTCTTTTGAGCCTTCAACCAAGGGTACCCAAACTATAGCCCTTGGGCTTGATCCGGCCCGTCGAATGAGTTCATCCTGCCCTCGAACGCTTTGATCAAAAGTAAATAAAACAATGTAAATGACGAATACTGAAATGATGGTGCTCCTGTATGAATTACACAAAAATGTCTACTTCTGTAAAGAAATACATGCATACATACATATATACATCAATACCTACATTAATAAATACATACAAACATCAATACTTACATTAATAAATACATACATACATCAATACCTACATTAATAAATACATACATACATCAATACCTACATTAATAAATACATACATACATCAATACCTACATTAATAAATACATAAAGTCTGTTCACGGTAGGAATTGTTTTCTGAAAGGCCTTTTTCCCTACCAGAAATCTATTATATGGTAGGATATTGGTAGGAAAAAGGACCCTTCAGAGAGTAATTCCTACCGTGAATGAAGTATATATACATACATACATACATACATACATACATACATACATACATACATACATACATACATACATACATATATAAAACATCATGTGTTTCTTAGAAAAAAACTCTTTTATTTATTAATTAATTGTTGTTTATAATAATCTTACTTATTTGTTCGCTACCATTTCCTTGAAAAATTAAACATACATCTATTCACGCTTAATTATGATTATAAGCTGTATAAATAGCCTATATATTGGCCTATATAAATAATAATAAATGTCTATTTTTTTTATCCGGCCCGCCTAGCACAATCAATATCCTAATGCAACCCTCCATTCAATAAACTTGGGGACCCCTGCTGCCTAGACCATTCGACCTTCAAAGCGGGAAATATGTTAATAAACTTTTAATTCTGTGTTTAATTTTTTAAAAAAGAAATCTAAAAATATCCATACGACTATTCAAATTCAAATAATTTATAAAGTTTAATGTAATTTATTAAAACTATACCAAGTCTACTCTATTATGTAATAACTCGCACCGGTGGGCAGGTGGATTATACGTCAGTCTCGCCTAGTCTGGCTTGTCGGTGACGTGGTTATTTGGGGCCTGAATCCTGGCATGGTGTACTGAGGTTGCTATTTACAAAGCGGTCTACCACTCTCCCTTCCAGCAAATGTGGTTATTTTCCCTTTACTCTATTTCTACACCACCAGAGTGCAAAAATATCGGCACAAGACTGATAAACTAGCTTAACCTAGAACACACCCAGATATACATTAATTAAATATAAGGAGAGGAATAAATTTTGGAGTTGCTAATGGCATGGAGTAACTTAAGGTCGAACCTAAATACAAACGGTAAATAATAAATAAATATCATCATTGTCAACTGAAATCGAACTTAAGTATTGCAGAGTAGTGGTTAGCCTCTCTTGTTATTTAGCTATATTCGTAAGAAATAAAATTATGTAATTATTATATACATAAAGTTTTCTAATATTGACTTTATCTTACAGTACACGAAAACTTCGATCAATTGACCAGATATATCTAAAAAGGCAATGTCATCAAAAAAAAAAAAAAA
>CABEEJ010003735.1:49234-76508 GCA_901482245.1 Timema douglasi
CCACGTTAAACTGTAGGTCCTCCATTTCATCTCACAATCACCCTACCATTGCACATTAGCGTAAGTGCGTACAACCCGAACGGGTAGTAAGACGCGGTGCTAATAATAATAATAATGCTGTTTAGAGGAAGTGCTTACTACGAAAAATTCGAACTTTGACTTCCTTGACCATTCAGTCTATTGATATCCTGATGCCTTAATCCACGTGACAGCCAGTAAGTGTTTTTATTTTTTATTTATCACCGCGTCTTTCTGCCCATTTGGGTCATACACTTATGTACTAATTATGCTAATGGTTAAGAATCGGGAAGGTTGAAGTTATAGGAAGTGATCCCGCATTTACTTGGCGTGTAAACCAGTGGAAAACCATTTAGGAAAAACCACCCCCAGTTCATCCGACCAAGATTCGAACCTTCATCTCCCCGACCTTGAGTAAGTGTTGTTTAACTATCAAATATAAGTGAAAACAATGCGTTTACTACACTGAGTCATTAGAGGTATTTTATCAGCGTGAGCAATGCTAACCGTAGTACGTGTACCCTCATTTGCGTAGAGGGAGAGTGGAAAACCATTTAGAGAAAACTACCCTTAGTACACTCGAATGGTATAGAACCTCGATCTATTCATCCGTGGACGTCTAATCTATTGAGAGAATTCCATAACTATGTACTCTGGTTAAACGGTTTCATCCAAATTGAACCAGATTTGGTTGGATGTTAAAGAGCCGCAACAAAATTTACCTAGGGAAAGGTAAGGAGACATTGGAAGCCTGCACCTTCATCATCCCCTTCACCTCCGGCCTGAATTCAAACCTTAAGTCGTCGTGTTCTAGAATGTCGCACTCTTTTAAAAATACATTGCACTACAATGCTTGGATTCAGGCCAAAGGTGACCACTTCGAGCACATCCTATAGGGTTAAGAAGCTCCATATTACTGGAGTACAAAAATGAATATAATTATAATAATAATATTTAGCACCGCGTATTACTACCCGTTCGGGTTATACGCTTTAAGTACTAATTACTCTAATGGATTAGGAATTGGGAAGGTTGAATTAGAGGAAGTTAACCCACATTTGCGTGGAGGGAGAGTGGAAAACCATTTAGGAAAAACCGCCCCCAGTTCACCCAACCGAGATTCGAACCTCGATCTTCCCGTTCTCAGCAGTCGAGCTCAACACGACAAGCGCGTTAGCCAACTACGCCACCGAGGCGGGTACATAAATATAACTTGAAAACAAGGTCAAATAGGACACATATGTAATTAACCTTTTTAAATTGTTTTTGTGTATCCTTTCCACCATAGAAGTGGATCCCAAACTTACGGTAGACCCTGTAGTCCTATAGGCCTAGATGTTAATAATGGGCTTTGAGCTGCAGTGAATTAGTAATAAAGGGTAAAAACAATTACATTATCCTTAAGGTGGGGATGTAGGGGATACGAGAACGGGTTAGTTTTTTTGCATGTTTTAAATAAAAACATAATTTTGTTCAAAATAAATAAAATAATGCTTCCATGCAAACATAGAGTTTAACTTTATTGACATGGTGACCTCAACATCTATTGAATTATTATTATTATTATTATTATTATTAGCACCGCGTCTTACTACCCGTTCGGGTTATACGCACTTACGCTAATGTGCAATGGTAGGGTGATTGTGATATGAAATGAAGGACCTACAGTTTAACGTGGAATCCGAACCACGGTGGAGACCTGGCATTCCTCACATTCACAAGATGTCTTGTCAGAGGTGAAGGAAGGGTTTGGTAATCAGATAAAGCTTTGCCGGGACCGAGGATTGAACCCCGGCCGCCAGCATAGAAGTCTGACACCTTACCCCTAGACCGCCAGGTCATATAAAGAAGGGAGAATTTGAAAAGGATTAACACTACGTTTGACTAGAAAAAAAAAAAGAGAGAGAAATCGTTTACAAATTCATCACCCAGTTGGGATTCAAACCTTCACCTCCTCGCTATCGACAAACCATATTAGAGGAGCGTTACATTTAATCAGCTTGCCCACAGAGGCAGGCTCTTCACCGAATTGTAGTTGGTGTAGTAGAGTTGTAGTGTTGATGTGTTGTTGACTAAGACGGTTGTTCCTTGACACTGTCCACGCCACTATCTGCTCAACATAGGAACATCTATTAACCTTTCGGAACACAAGAGAACAACACAAGTTCTCAGAACGGTTG
Organism: Timema douglasi; assembly: GCA_901482245.1. Classification (NCBI taxonomy): domain Eukaryota; kingdom Metazoa; phylum Arthropoda; class Insecta; order Phasmatodea; family Timematidae; genus Timema; species Timema douglasi. The sequence continues at coordinate 51,433 of CABEEJ010003735.1, forward strand.
CTGCCTGCTCCAAAAAAATGACCAACACGACTTTCTTACCACTATTGAACCCCTCCTATGACTTAACCCTCCCCTCTACCCCACTCTCCCTCCTTCACACTATCCGACCAACACCAGAAAGGCCTTCCAAAACAAGCACGAAAACATCATCTCCCTCAACAACAAACTCGCCACTTGTGAGACCACTTGTAGGCCTACATTGACTCGGCAACAACTCATTCCATAATAACATCTCACGTATACATCCATAGTTGATTGCTTAGGGAGCTTTGTTCCAATCGCTTAGAGAGTCTCTAGTTCAGTTCCAGGTAATGAGTGATAAACGTGGCGCAGACTTTGATTACCTTAAAATGATCAAAATATGTTCCATAAAACGACCAAAAAATCCAAGAAATGACTTCAAAATTATTAAAATAAATGACTTAAAAATTTAATCAAAAGCTCGTAGGGTCTGAATGCACGCGAATAAATCAAACAAGCACTTTAAAGGGAAATTAAAGAAATCTCCATGCAATGGAAAGCCTTTAAAAATTATTAAACGCTGGCATTCTGCTAAATAGATAATCATTTATAAATATCTTATTTAGAATTAATACATTCCCTCTTACAAAGCAATTTTTAACAGTTTATTTGTATAAGCCTTATTTTGGTTTGAAGAACAGTTTAGAAAATTCAAACATATTTCTTTGAGGCCAAAATAGATATAATTTTACAATAATATTTTATGATATTTTACAGGTATTGATACTGTCGATCAAAAGTGACAGCTTCAGATAATTTAACTTATGTATGAATATATTAAAATTGTTTTAGTAACTTTGGTAACTACCAGATAGGCCTACTGTTCTTCCTACCAATATCAGATAGACTCCCACCTGTAATGTGTATTTTCCAACTATACAAGCAAAGAGAATACAAAATTAGACCTACATTATCTTCTCATTACGACAAATGTGTGATTAAAATATACGAATTAGTATTGATGCATTTATAAAATATCGATTGTATTTAAATTGATACTTATTCAACATAAATGTTTTCACTTATTAAAATTAATGCCTATAAATGACTTAGAATGACAGTTTTTCTAGCACCGCATATTTACTACCTGTTTGAGCTATAAGCCTATGTATTAACTACGTTAATGGTTTTAGGTATTAGGAAGGCTATATTTAGAGGAAATGTACCCGCATTTACGTGGAATAATAGTTGAAAACCATTTTGTAAAACCCACCCTCAGTACACCTGAGCACGATTCCAAACGCAATACACCCATCATCGGTAGTATAGTCTAGTGCGAGAGTAGTGCTTTAGACCATGCGGCCACCGAAGTGGGTGCAAATAATAACCCAAAAAGGACGCAAACCAAGAAAAATATTACCTAAATATCCAAAATGACAACAAATTACCGATATAAAAAACACGTTTATACAACCATAGAATCATAAAATAAATGGTACAGTACACCGCACAGAATTTCTTTCTCTTTAATCTTAAAATAGAGGCATTTACTGAAAATTCATAACTTATGGATCAAATGATGTGACGTTGATTATTGGTCGCCCTGTGGCTCCAACTTCTTCTGACATTTCTTTACCCCTACTCACCAAAGTGTGAACACATTATTGTCGAGAAACCTATAAATGTTTTATAGCTTGCGCTGTAAGACAAGCATGACTTGGGTGTGTGAATGAGGGTTGAGGGGAAAAAAATATCAACATTTCACTAGAAAATATTTTACTGTTGAATGGTTGACTGAACTCGGCATTTTAGCCTGACCAGGGGGATCTTCAACGGTTGTCACAGATGGTGGGAAGTTGAACGTGAGTGTTGAGAAATTAAGATCTAAAACTCTATAGCACAAACCAGTGGGCACGTGGACCAAATGTCTGAATTCTGTTCTGGTATGCTGGTGTCCGGAAGGTTAACCTTCGAATAGGATACTGGCTGGGTTGAGTAAGGGCAAGAACTGATTTAGGTTATTGAATCAAACCTGGAAATTTGTCTCTAAAGAGACACAATAAATTACTACTTAGATTAGGTATAACATATAAACAGTTTTCAAAGAAATAATGATGTATACGTTTAAATATATATAATGCATGACATTATTTCATTTAAATAATAATAATATATATATATATATATATACATAATTATTTGATTGAAAATCTTAAATCTAGCATATTATAAAATACAAACCTATACCTTAAATTTTAATAAATTTGGGAATTTTATCCAAGCAGTAAAATACAAAAATTTGCTTGTCACAGCATTAAAATAACCTAGCTTAGGTATATGTACCGCTGTGTTGGTTATTTAAAGAGTATTTATATTGATGCATTTTACATTTAGTAAGTTTGTTGGCGAGTATGATTTCAAACGATGAGGCCAGTCCATCATGAAAATCCCGTAGTCCCAGTTGGAAGATCCCACTATTAAGAAGAGAGATTTGTTCTTAAATTATTTGTCATTCTGGTTCCAAGCTAATGTGGATGCGTCTATTCCCAACTATTTCTTCCTCATACTTAACCCACTACCTTGGTTAAAATACAAACAGTCCAAAGGAGTAGTCAGGCATTGTGCATATTATATTTTCCACAACTTCCTATCACCCATCCGGGATGTACAAATAATAACACTAACAGGGTAGGGATGAGGAATAGTTTAGAGGAAGAATATCCACAATATATTTGAGAGAAACTGGATAACCTATGAAAAAAAATTGCGAACGGATAGAACTCAAACCTCGCCTTCCCTATCGCTCGCAATCCAGTGTGACAGTGATGCATTAGAGTAGATAATAAAGTCATCGATGCTGGCGTAAGGATATCGAGTCTAGTGTGCTTTAGCATGGTAAATATTGACTTGTTTATTTATTTATTTGAGGTAGTTAAAGTGACCTTGCTTAACTTACTGATTATAACAACACACAAGCATTTTCTACGAGTGAGAGCAAAATGACCTACCAATTTTTCCAGGAAAAGTATTTTCACTTACCTTCTAGGGTTAGTTTACGTGCCACAATTGACATGGGCCCGATGGCTTTGATGCCCCTCGGAAGGAAGTTGGGTTATATATTTTTTTTATCAATAAAGGAAAATCCGTTGACCACGGCTGGGTATGAACCCGTGAAAATCGGGTCCGGAGGCGAACACTTTACCTTAAGAACACCGAGGTCAACAATTTTGAGTTGAAAGCAGGAGTTCATATCTGATTAGGATATACGAGGTGAAGATTCTCCCCAATGAGGCTTACCATCCTCTTCTCAAACAAGTAGGCCTAGTGGTACTTTTTAAAATGTACCCTCATCATTGTGATCAGTAGGATGAGATCGTTTGAGTCACTAATAGACACCAAAGCACAAGTCCTTTGAGAGTTAAATAAAAGATGTAGTGAGTATTGAGATTGGGCCAAGTCAAGATATGGTTCGATGCACATGAAATGCACCCATTCACAGGTAAAGTACATTCGATTAGTTCCGTCACTTAAATATAAGATGTAATCTAATGTGAATGTTCAATAGTTCACACATCTCGTGCTGTGGTTGGTGCCAACATTCTAGGAGACTTTGAGCCAAATTGACTCCCCACTCCTCTAAACTCTAGGAAAGGATGATTTTTTTTATAACATGGGCTACAAGATATAAATATGATTTGGTTCAAGAGGTTTTTTATATTTATGGATAAATTAACTCACAATATGTGTGTGTGTGTGTTCAACGTCTTATTACCATCCCAGCTATCTGTATTTTTACATTAATGAGGTCGACCTCAGTTGTCTTGGGATAAAGTGTTCGCCTCAGGACCCGACGTTTGTGGGTTCAAAACCCAGTAGGGATCAAGGGATTTTTCTTGAGCGATAAAAATAAGTAACACAATTTCCTTCGAAGGGGAAGTAAGGCCATCAGTCCCATGTCAATTGTGGCTTTTAAAATAACCCTAGAAGGTAGACTGTGTGAAAATACCTTTCCCGGCAAAAGTGGTAGGCCCTTTCACTCTCACACATAGAAATTCACGTGTGCTGATATGATCAGTATGTTCATAAAGTCTACGTTAAATACCTAGAATAAATAAATACATTAATGAGGAAGGAGGGAGTAAAGTAGTATTTAGAAGAAATATAACAACATTTTAGGGGAAGGAGAGTGAAAACTTTTTTATTTTGAAAAAAATCATTGGATCAACCTGCTGGGATAGAAACTCCAAGCACAAATCAAACCACATGAGACTAATGCTTTAGACCACGTGTCCAATGGTAAGAGATTTTTAAAATTTTAAAGATAGCCCAACATATTAACTAAGAGTATAGAGCATTTGAGTATTTAAATAATCATCACAAGATATTCATGAAAAATTATAAGTTTTAATATTAAGAATTTGGGTTTGTATTTTCTCATTACGAGTGGTACATTAAATGGCAAGGTGTTTTTGTGTGTTTGTGCAAGAGTTAAGTTAAAATAAATAGCTTATAAGCAGTGCACTTACAATCCACTGTACAACCATTTGTCACATTTACCAGAAAAACTATCTTAGATAGCATCTGATTAGCATTCCTAAATCTGGATCTAAACTTATAACCAAGCTATAATACTTCACTAAATAGGAACCTCTTTATTTTTTAGGAAACACATATAGGCCCACCTAGTGGGATATGGAGTACGAAGAAGTATACATAGGAAATGGACTCACATAAGTATAGAGAGGAGCATTACGATTGGGCCACGAGACCAATTTCTCCCATAAGCTCACACGTGGATTGGTCCACATTCGTTGGCCAGGAAGATTATAAAAAATATTAATTTATTAAATTTAATAACATAACAGTTAGGCCACGTATACCTGTTATGATACAAGGTTGTGCATAGACTTATAAAAACATATAAGTACTAAAGTAAGTATAAAGTAACTACCTTTAATTTTAGGGTTACTGGCTACGGCCACAATCAAAAAAACATCTTGGTACATACACACGTCCTGTTATAGACAGATATGGGGACAAACAGAATAAAAAAATCCACTTTTTATGTTTGGGCTCACTTACTTGCTTTAATTAAACTCTTATTTGATACACAATAAATGCTGAACCATGTCAAACATTTTATAGGTTTGTTGTCTGTAAACATTTGTAAAAAAACTGCTTTTACAAACTGACACTTGGTTATTAATCCATTATTTAAAAGTAATATTTTCGACCTTGTGAAATCTTGTTTTACCCTAATTTCTTTCCTCACTCTTTTAGTAACTTTTTTTTTTTTTAGCTCTTCGCTTTACACCATTGTTTATAACTTGTCGATCTATATTTCTCACCACTTCGTGATTATGATTTGTATCACCATCGATTATAACATTACTGTATATGTTGTCCGTGTATACTTTTGCTGAACACTTTTTGTTTGCACAGCTCCAGTGAACTTTACCATAGGTAGCAGCATGAGCCATTGAACATTTGTTACTTTCTATGACAAGCAATTATTTGCCCCTTTCACTCCACATAAACGAACCTTCCATGTTTCAATCACTGGAACACCACACGAAGTGATTTCTATAGTTTTTCTCATAACTGGTATACGTGGCCCAACTGTAATGTTTACGTAAAATTTATACGTAGCCCAATTGTAATGTCCACGTGGCCCAATCATAATGTGTGATTAACGCTAACAATTTTAAACTCAGATAATAACATATTTACGTGGCCCAATTGTAATGTGCTCGTATAGAGGGAGATTGGAAAACCTTTTAGGAAAAAATATATTTTGTACACCCAAATCTGATTTGAACTCCAATCCCCCTGTCACCGGCAATTCAATCTGATCCGAGGGTGACGCGTTAGACCAAAAGGGGAGACAGTCGATCGCGATCTACCGGCTGACCACGCCCTCTAGTTTGGTTGATCGCCTGGTCGATCGATTAAAAAATATTGAGAGAGAGAAAATGAAGGAAAGGGCTTGCAGATTCTCCTCAAATCAACATTAGAAAATCGAAATATCGAAGCTGTCTGACTAATGACAATTTACAATCCTGCCTTCGTTTATGACAGAGTAATTAATAACTCTCATTCAAAAAACTATCCTAAGATTATGCGTATTCATTCACCAACTTTAAAATCAAGTGTTTATGAAAGCATACTTTTTTCAGAGAAATTATGTATATTATGTGGTTTGAAGAAAAACTCAATTTAAGTGTGTGAAAGGAATATAAGTTCTTATATGCAAAATAGATTTACTATTAAAACACAAAATGGTTTATTAATTTTTACCACTAAAACAACTCGTATAACCCTATGGTTCAATTGTATATATCGAAAAGAATTTTCCTTATCTGGAGTATATCACTAGATCATAAAGTCTGGTCACTTCTGCGTTTGACTATGTGATCAACGATGGGGTTATTAACTAGGGGTGTGCGAGTACTCGAAAATTTGAGCTCGATTCGAGATCAGATTTTTTTTTCTTGAAATATATAAGTTTAATTAATTTTATTCAATTTTAAGATATTATTTCATAGTAAATAGAATCCCTCAATATTTCCTTTTATCTAGTAAAACAATTAATATATTATATTATATTAATTTAAAAGTTCAAATTTGTGAGACTATAATATTATTAGCAAAAACAAAAATTAAGTTTGTACTTATTTATGGTTTATGCATGGATCTATTACAGAAATTCAACTCTAAATTTATATTGTACAAATATGGCTCTATACTACTCAAACTTTTTTTTTTCATTTAAACTCGACTCGAAGATAATACTGACCTACTCGCATACCACGAGTATTAACGAATACGACTTTAATATTGAAATTATTAATAAAAATAATAATAATAACAATAATAACAGATAATAATTATTACTATCACAATATCGTTACTTATGTTTAATCTAACCTGCTTTGGTGGCCGCATGTTCTAAGGCATCATTCTCATGGAAGACTAAAAAAAAGTTTAATCTTAACAGAAAAAGAAGGGGGACATAACTATTTTTTACCTGGAAGGTCAAAGCAAATTCAAGGAAAAGTCTTTATAAGGTATGTGAAATTCATTCTAAGTTTAGCTGATACTGTTTAATATTTGGTGTTTGGCTTCGGTCAGGAACACAGCCCGTGTTACTAATGTGCTCTAAGCAGGTATATGACATTTTTTACATTATGGATCAAACACCGCATAGTAGACATAGTTCATTTAATCTTAAGGTATATTATATTTATAGTCCATCTTATTAACACTATAATGTAGCTCCGTATGTCAAATTAATCAAATTACAATATATTTTTATTTATATGTCTATTGAAATATAGTTCTAAATCTATCAGCTATGCAAAGACTTTATAGAGGGTGGATACAAATTTAAACTACACCACAATGCGTGGGAGATTCTTTGTAAAAATTTGAATTATAGCTGACATTAATTCCTATGAATTGGTTTTGTATAAACTATGGGTATATCGATAACTTTATCCTATAAATTCCCTCCAATTTCTAGAAAATTATTTTCTAATTTATTAAATTCGTTAAATTAATTAAATGCTAAAGTGGATTTTTCATTTATCAAGAAGAATTATTTTCCATGCTGCAATGTTTGAAATCCAAATAAAGAGTATGCTTCCCTTAAAATAGTTAAAATTCAGTCTCAAACCAAGAAATAAACTTTTAACAATATATGATGAAATGTTTTACTAAGTTTTACTCTTTTCCTAAGAATATTTGAATAATGTTATTTTGTTGGAAATTGTATAATGGAAAAGTTTCCATAGATCATTATATTTTGTTGCCAAGCAGGTTTTCACTTGATCAAGTTAACCACAACCGACATTAGCTAATCATAGGAAATATGAAAAATGTAAATGTTTAAGGCAATATACAAGCATTTACCATAGAGAAGGATGTTAAACATCTTATAAGAAAGTCCATCCTTGAAGTAACCAGGGCCAATGCTAGAAAAATATACCAATTCCCTAACGCCATTGAAGTTTATCGTAATGGTTACGTTCACGCACAGAGTATTTAATTTATTAATCCAAGGGCTAGGACTGAAGAAGGTAGTTTTAGAATAAGAACACCAACATTTACGTGAAGAGAGGATATACAAGCCATAGTGATAAATCACAAGTGGATAACCACCCCTAATGAACACGACCATGACTTTAACCTTGATATTTCAGTCACAGACAATCCAGTATTTTATGAACCAGATATCTTATACCTGTTAAATTCAAGATTTTTAATTTCCCCTCCTCCTTAGCCTGAACCGCCCCCTCCCCCTAGAAAGGTTAAATTTTTATTTAAAAAATGGTGCGTGTATACAGATTTAAATATTGAATATTAAGTCATAAATAAAATTGCTATGGGAACTGTATTTCTTACTTAAAGCAAAAATTTTTAAATCTCAGCTAACTTAAACAAAATATTATTTTCCGAACCATCGGAACTACAAAATATTTACAATATAAATATTTAGGTTTAGTTGTTGTAAATGTACTTTTCAAAGAGCTAATTAAATATGCAATAATATATAATAGACTCAGACCAGAAGAGAAAAACTAATTATGAAAATTAAAAATCTTTTTCTTAGATATTATTAATAATAATAACTAAAGCGTTTTCGAATAAACTAAACTAATTCAGTCGTGAGTTAGGAACGATCCAAGTTTCATTCCACTTGGAAGTTGGACCTTTGTACATAAGGACTTCTTATTGGTCCAGACCCACACAAAACTTCGGCAGGGCCTTAAACCAATTTAAAGCGCTCATAACCTTTATGATATTTAACTTTCTGACATGAAAATTCACATCCTACTAAAACTGACATGTTTCGCTTCCTTGAATTCTAATTAGAATTCCAGTCACCAAGTTGTAAATGTCCCGGAGTGAAGTATCGTGGTTCGTGACAAGTTCTTTTAGCACCCCTCCCCCTTATTTCTATCTCTCTCTCTCTCTCACTGCCCTGCCCCACCCCTTACTAGCAAGGGCAGGGTGAACAATGAAAAGGAGGTATGATTAATGATTCTCTGGTTGTGTTATAATATGCCGACACCATACCGACCTCGGTGACTTCTTCCTTGTCAACAGCCAAGCTTCTGGTTAGCACAACACTAGCTTTTATACGTGGCATTCATTATGACATATCTAAAACAACCTCAAGGGGTGGACTAACACTGACACCCTCTTCACAACCAGAAAAGTGTTGGGGCCTCCCAATTAACCACTATCTACTTTACTAAAGGGGATTTTTTTTCTACTGCCACGTCATTTTACATGTGCCTTAAGCTACTAGAATAGGGTCGGTGACCTGGTGGTCTAGGTGTAAGGTGTCAGACCTCTATGCTGGCGGCCGGGGTTCAATCCTCGGTCCCGGCACAGATTTATCTGATAACCAAACCCTTCCTTCACCTCTGACAAGACATCTTGTGAATGTGGGGAATGCCAGGCCTCCACCGTGGTTCGGATTCCACGTTAAACTGTAGGTCCTTCATTTCATCTCACAATCACCCTACCATTACACATTAGCGTAAGTGCGTATAACCCGAACGGGTAGTAAGACGCGGTGCTAATAATAATAATAATAATGATAATAATAATACTAGAATAGGTATCATAAAGGTAGAATTTTATAGTGACCGCACTTTCATAAAGGGAGAAAGGAAGTAATTAATCTAATATCAGCCCTAGAGCATACGACCAGGTTTCGAACCATAAGCTCTCTACTACCAGCAATCCAGTCTAAAATGTGAGTGACATGTTAGACCATGGGACCACCGATGAGGTCTAGGGGGGAAAGTAAAGCTTTATATTTTTAAATTTCATCGCTAAAAATGATCATAGTATATTGAAAAATTCTTACATTATTAATTACGTCCTGTGTTACCTTATCCATGTTGCAGTTATTATTATTATTATTATTATTATTATTAATAGGACCGCGCCTTACTACCCGTTCGGGTTATACGCACTTACGCTAATGTGTAATGGTAGGGCGATTGTGAGATGAAATGAAGGACCTACAGTTTAACGTGAGATCCGAACCACGGTGGAGGCCTGGCATTCCCCACATTCACAAGATGTCTTGTCAGAGGTGAAGGTAGGGTTTGGTAATCAGATAAATCTGTGCCGGGACCGAGGATTGAACCCCGGTCGCCAGCACAGAAGTCTGTAAACTAGTGTAACTGTTCATAGTAAATCATTATTTGCTTTCAACAATAACAAGAAAAGCCCCGTCTTACACAGACAACAAGAATTGTTATTACTAAAAAAAAATCACTACATACCATAGTAGCTACCACGAAAATGCGCTCATAACCTTAGATTGTGTTCATCTTTATGCCCCAAATCATAAAACAATCTTTTCATTATGATTTTTATTATTTAAAGTGCTTGCCAACACTCAAAGATATATGGCAGGCTAGCACTGATAAGAACAAATCAACACAAATATAACTAATTATCATTGGATATAATATATTAAATACAGGGATGGTGTAGGAGATAAAATAAAATTATATTTTTAAAAGCTAAAAAATACAGAAAAATAAAAATTTTAAAAATGGGAAAATCTTTTTATAAAAGAAATTACCTAATAATAATAATGCAATGTGTATTTTTTATAAAGCCTAGTAATAATAGTATTAATAATAATTCTATGAAAATATTTCTATTGCTTCCCCAAAAAATAATAATAGATAGTAAATACTTATACATATTTATATAGGCCTAATTGAAATAGACAGTATTGTTGTGTGTCTAAACACTTGCACACCTATTTCAATAAACCAAAATGGAGGGCTGGCATAAACAAGACCATCTTAGGGTGTGAGCTTTAGGCAAATTTATTTTACTTTGATGTATACTGCGACACATAAAAATTAATGCTTAAGGTGGGATGGCAGGCGACGCGAGAAAAGGCCAGTGTTTTTGCGGGTATATGGCAAAACTTTTTTTTGGCTAAAATAAATAAAATATTTCTCCGGTACAAACATAGTAATTTTCTTCACATGTTGATATTATCAGTTCCTGTATATCCATTATGAGCAAAACGGCATTAGATGAGACACTCTTTAAAATAAGAAAAAATATAGGATTAAATTCCAGGATACCCTAGACAGATATTCAAAAATTGTTGATATCAACATGTGACAAAAATTAAACTTTTTGTTTTTACTGGAGAAATATTTTATTTATTTTTGTAAAAAAAAAAGTTTTGCCATAGAAACTACAAAAACACAGGCCTTTTCTCACGTCCCCTTTCAGCCCCCCCTTAACAACTTGTGCGGGTAGCCCCAAAACCCAATAAAATAAATATTTTAAACTTGGGCTAGTTTTTTTATGTATTTAGGTAAATCTTAAGGTATGCAATACAGGCGTATTTTATTTTTATTTTCCTTGTATTCACTGTAATACTTATGTAAGACCAGTGACAGACTGACGTTCTGGTCGCTGCGACTCAAACGCTCCGACCAGGTCGCTCTAATATATTGCATTGTTTCAGATGAAAGGGGTCGCTACGCCCAAGAAACGCTCACATCGACTTTTTTTTAAACTATCGTACCGTTTGTGTCGCTAGTCTGACCCCTCTCATTTCAAAATAGTCGTTTTTAATGAACAAAAAAATATATTTTAATTTAGAAAATTTAGTAATAATTTTCTTAAAAAGAAAACTACTTTTATTATACCACATTTTTTTTACTACATTTTAATAAAATTCGAAAAGTAAGAGTAGTTTAAACATCGACGTAAAATAGCAATAATAATAATAATAATAATATTTAGCACCGCGTCTTACTACCCGTTCGGGTTATACGCTTTAAGTACTAATTACTCTAATGGAATTAGGAATCGGGAAGGTTGAATTAGAGGAAGTGAACCCAAATTTGCGTGGAGGGAGAGTGGAAAACCAATTAGGAAAACCCACCCCCAGTTCACCCGACCGAGATTCGAACTTCGCTCTCCCCGTCCTCAGCAGTCGAGCTCAACACGACAAGCGGGTTAGACAACTACGCCACCGAGGCGGGTCGTAAAATAGTAGTTAGTTATTATATGTACAGTAGCCCCATGGCTTCTTTGGTGCTGACTGACAACTTACAGTTGACTTCTGACAGTCAACATTTAGGTATATACCTACATTTTGACTGTCAGAAGTGACAGCTGCTAAACACGAGTTTATGCAGATCATATGGTTCGGAGTAGGGATACATAATTTTGTCTGGTAGCTTTTCAAAGCTGTCAGTCAGCACCAAAGAAGGCATGGGGCTACTGTATGTGTGAAACTGTCTTGCTACCCATTCGGTTTATCCAATTGTTTTCAAACATAAGGTATAAGGATGATAATTTTTTTTTTCACGTTTGTGTAGGGGAGGCTGAGTGTAAAACCTGCTAAAGAAAACACATTATATATTCACTTAACCTCTAAAAAAATATAATTATTTTAAAAATAAAACTATAAATTAAATTATTTTTAATATATTTAAAACAATATAATAAATTGATATATATAAAAAAAAAGTTACACTTGAACAGATATTGTAGGCCTAAATATAACCGTACATCTGATGATATGATGGCAACCTTCAAAACATTAGCGATGAGTTCAAGATGAAAACTAAATTCATTCCCTTTCTCTTCCCTATTATCCAACTAAATCTGTGAATAAATGATATTATGATTCGACCACGTAGGGACTATTTTTTTAAATAGCTCTATTTGACTTGTGGAGGAGTTGAAGAAGAGTGAAGGGTAGAAGGGTCGAAATTAAGTCTCTCTCCCTCTAGTGACTAGAATACTAAAGCAGGGAGGAAAGGCTGCTCAAGCTTTGATCCTACAAAGACCACCCTAGGACCCCGTTTCCAACCCTAACTAAACTATATCCTAAAAGTTGTACAATTCAAACTAGGTTATAAAATAAGGATATGAACTTCCATTCAAGAAAGGAACCGACTTAGAGAAGGAGAAATGGAATGATCCTGTGAGGATCCAAGATTTTCAATTTCAAATTCAATCCGAATCGTATTATAATGAAAATGTTTCTATTCGAATCCGAATCAAGTATTTCATAGTTATAATGTTTTGTATCGAAAATTTTATAGTGAAGTTTTATCACAAATAAATCGAATATTTGGCTAAATTATATGATTTTGTTTTAATTGAGTCCAACAAAAAATTCAGTTCAGTAAACCGTGTCCAAGTAATGAGTAAATTTTAAATATTATGAAATTTGAAAATTAATATGGCCAAGTAAAATAATCGCTTTATTTTAATACCTTTAAAATGTCAAATTATACAAATTTTTGACTATTTGGTTCAAATTTTTTTTTTTTATTGAATCCAAATTTGAGATTTAAATTATTTATAATTGAAATTTCTAATCTAATACGAATATTTCAACTATTAAGACTCGGAAAAACACAATTTTGAATCAAATTCGAAATATAGAAGTTTCTCACAGGCTTACATGAGTTGGAATATAATTGTCTAACTATAACATTTTCTTCTAAAACCACCTCCTCAACACTCAACCGGGTGACCTAGCGGTCTAGGGGTAAGGTGTCGGACTTCTGTGCTGGCGACCAGGGTTCAATCCTCGGTCCCGGCACAGATTTATCTGATTACCAAACCCTTCCTTCACATCTGACAAGACGTGTATTAATCACAACTTGTGAATGTGAGGAATGCCAGGCCTCCACCGTGGTTCGGATTCCACGTTAAACTGTAGGTCCTCTATTTCATCTCACAATCACCCTACCATTACACATTAGCGTAAGTGCGTATAACCCGAACGGGTAGTAAGACGCGGTGCTAATAATAATAATAATAATAACACTCAACCCTACCGTTCCTACGCTCTATTTTAATTCCTTATTAATTATTCATGAACAACGGCCATCCAATATGTGCCATAGTGAAAAATTAAATATTTTTTTGCATGGTAATTATATCCTACAATCACTCACATTTAAAGCATGTTGTCCCCATGGCTAAGAGGTTAGGGTGGTTGACCAAAAGTCTAAAGGATACTGGCTCGAATCTAATACCATGGGGCTCGTATTGATGGGCACGCAGTATAAATTATAAGCTCGTTTATTTTAAATTTACGGTAAAATATCAAGGTTCAAATCCTGGTTAGGTGGAAACGTACCTTTTTTGTTTCCCAGTCTCCTTCTAATTGAATAAGGGTACTGTATATAGTTTGTAATATATAACTACTGTACGTAATCCCTAATTTATTAGAGTACTAAGGAAGTTTCATCAAATATGAATAAATACAGAATTTAAGATCACATAAAAAAATCAGTATGACCAGTCGGGATACGAATCTCTTTCTTCCAGTTAACATTTTAGTAGAGGTAATCAATCACTACACCAGTCCTGTCGGTTTGATGTATATAAATACAAAATTATATGATTTCTATGAGTTTACGTGTTAAAAAAATACTTCTGTGTTTATGAGTTGGAAAATTATGATAACTTGAGGAGGCCTACGTGATTAACAATGAATCAGGAAATCTGTACTGTTTTATTATGTAACTTATAATGTTTCATATAATACAAATGGGGTACCACCAAACTATTATTAATTTTGTAATAAACAATATTATTGTATATATGAAGCATTTATCTTAAAGGTTGTTATTTGATATTGAGATCTTTTATATTTACACACGTTGACATTTTACAAATAAAGGATGCGTAGTAATGCGTGTAGTAAACAAATGTTAAATATTTATTAAATTTGTTTGCAAATATCATTTTATATATTTATTCCAATATTACAAAAGTTAAATTAAGCTAGCGTTTGTTATATATACGTAAATTCTTGAGTAAAAGCTAGTAAAAACCAACGTCGTTTAGGTTAAAGGGCGTTGAAAATAACTGACGACGAAATAAAGGTTGCTGGCCAAACTAAAGAGTTAATTAACGGTACCTAATTTTCTAATCAGAAAATAAAAAATACTGTAATTTTATTGTGGTATTATCGTGTGATAAAAATACAAACTAGCTAAACATACAAAATTTTTATTCCATATATTAATTAAAGTATTTTATTTTAAATATAATTTTGGGTACAACACACTGCATTTTCTAAACACATAGATTTTAGTAGTCATTTTATTTACAAACATACTTAACATAAAATAAACCAAATAGTACTAATAACCCAGCAGAATTTTATGTCTAATTATTCATTAAAAAGTAAGATGAACTAGAAACTACTTACGGTAGGAGTGTAGGTAAGTGGCAGCTAACAAATTCTTTATTACAATATTAGCCGATATTATTACTAGAAGCTTCAGTTTACAGTATATATATACTACACCATAAAATGAGTTTTAAATTTAGAAGTGCCTACTGGTGTGGATAGCCTATTTTAGTTAAGGTGGTAATTCAGGAGACGCAATCAGTATTTTTGCAGTTTTTATAGCCAAACTTATTTTTACAAAATTAATAAAATATTGCTCCAGTAGAAACCTATATTTGGCTTTTCCCCACATGGTGATATCAACAGTTATTGAATATCTTTCATGAGCATAGTGGCATTAAAGGACAAACTTTTTAAATGAAGAGAAAAAAAATTCTCATTAATTTCAAGGACACCATTGAAAGATATTCAAAGACTGTGTATTTTACCACTGGAAGAAATTAAAGGATTATTTTTCTTCTTGAGAAATATTTAATTTATTCTAGCCAAAAAAGGTATTGCTATTAAAACTGCAAATACACATTCATTAACTTGCCTTCACCGTGACCTGGCGGTCTAGGGGTAAGGTGTCAGACTTCTATGCTGGCGGCCGGGGTTCAATCCTCGGTCCCGGCACAGATTTATCTGATTACTAAACCCTTCCTTCACCTCTGACAAGACATCTTGTGAATGTGTGGAATGCCAGGCCTCCACCGTGGTTCGGATCCCACGTTAAACTGTAGGTCCTCCATTTCATCTCACAATCACCCTACCATTACACATTAGCGTAAGTGCGTATAACCCTAACGGGTAGTAAGACGCGGTGCTAATAATAATAATAATAATAATAATAATTTGCCTTCACTCCCACCCCACCTTATTATTGATAGACAAGAAAAGGATTTAGTGTTAGATTAAACTATTAAATTATTTGATATTTTAAATGTATTGTAGGGCTAGTTTCATCCCTCAGCTCAATCGATAATGAGTCTGTCTGTAGTACTAAGGATCTTAGGTTCAATTCCCGACATGATTTAATGATTTATTATTAGTGAAGGGCTTCTCCTAAATAGTGATGAACTGACATCTAGGGAGCTGGAGTTTGTGTCGATTATAGACATTAATTAGTTATAAATTAAAAGTCGTGTGCCGATATATTTATTCGATTCAGAGAGTGCACGCTAAATAACTCAAAACTACTTAAACAAACTATATACATAATTACAGGTATTACCGAGGAGAAAAATCAACCAAATCAAATGTCTTGCGTGTTCAATCCACAGGTTTTGTTGTAAAGCCTGGACAAATTTCTTTAGACACCTAACCATATTTTTTTATGACAACTATAAACCTGTCCTAATGGTTTCTAATACCTCTTAAACCAACATAAAGTAAATATAGGTTGCAGCTTCACTATTTGAAGCTTGTAAATGTTGGCATTAGAATCCTCTTAATCCTGGGGTCAGCAACCATTTTGATATTGCGGGATGTATAGGTTAAAAGAAGAAAATTGGTGGGCCGGTTTGAAAAATTAATCGATCAAAAAAATCAACTTCTTATATCTCATATAAAAAGTAGTTATTAAATTTTTTATGAATTAAATAATTTATTTGTAAAATATTTTGTGGGACAAATAAAATCAGTTGGCAAGCCCTATGTTGCCCACATGTTCTCTAAGAAAATGCGTTTAGTTTATCTTTAAAATTTTTGGACATAGTTATTTTCAATATTATGGCTTTATTTTTAGATATTTTCAAAATTTGAAATTACTAAGCAAATCGGTGTAAGCTATACGCTGCAATTTATCTCCTTTTACTTTCTGGCTATCTTACAGGTAAATAAATTATTGTGATCGTTAAAAAAATCGAACTCAAGATTTTGATGAATTTCGACTTTTATAACCGAATCCGAAAAACTGGTTTATAAATTTCCGTATATCTGTCTGTCCGTCTGGCTGTACCTCAGAGTAGAGCCTAAACTATTTTAACGATCGGAATTAAACTTATTATCTAGGGTTTCCCCGAGGGATTTTTTGGAACTGGACATCCAATCCTAAAATTAACGGTAGTTTACTGAAGAGTGAAAAGAGAAAAAAAATATTTTCTCAAAATTGGCTTTACGATTTTGATCAAATTTCATCTCCAAGCATTGAGTAATATTATTAAAAAAATGGCTACTCTAATTTTTCGGCAAAATGACTTTAAGGGTTCCGGTCTGATGCGTAAACTCTCATTTTTTTTATCATATCTCCGAAACTATTTGAGATATAAAATAACTTATCATTGCAAATATGTAGCTCTATTTATAATACAAGTATATAATTTGAAACATAATTTTATAAATCCAACATTTTCAAGTTAAGCTCAAATGTATATATTTTCTAACTTTTTCGAACTTTTTGAGACCGTAAAAAAAAATCTAACCCAAAATGTTGATGGATGTCGACGTTTCATGACCCTCTGAACCGTAAAAAGTGGTTTTTGCAATGCCGTCTGTCTGCTTAACCCTAAAATTAAGAGTAGTTTAATAAAGGGCGAAAAGATAAGAAATCAATTTTCTCAAAATCGGCTCTATAAATTTTGATAAAATTCGTAACTAGGCTTTGTATATTTTTATTTTACTATGAATATAACCTTTAGGGTACTTTACAGAAGCAGAAATATCCTTACCTCCACAACTATTTAAGATACTAAATAACTTATCATTGCAAAATTATAGTACTATTAACTCTAGTAGTAGCGGTAGTAGTACTACTAATAAATCTTTTATTTGGAATATAACTTTATAAAATCAATAGTTTATGAAATAATGGTAAATATATCAATACAATTTTGTGAGCTTTGGTGTTAAAGATATACTACTTAAGTTTTAGCGCAATAATTCTCTAATTCCACAGAGTAAGTAGAATAGTAAGTCTCGCAAAAAGTTTATGTTCTACTTTATTTAACCTCTAAAGGGAAATAATTGTACAGCAATGATCTATCTCTATCATTTTAGACTTAATAGTCAATATTTACATTTTTTATTGGTCTTAATTTATAAATAGGGAATGTAATAAAAATGCGATAGCCATAAGATGTGTAACCCCCAATAAAATGTTGATAGTTTTAACGAGAAATTAAATTTTTAATACTTAGTATTGACCCTTGTAGACCCAATATCGATATTATTTTTTTTGATCCAAATATACTAGTGAGGATTTTAATACCTTAAAAATAAAATCATAAATTTCAAATCCGGGAGTCAAAAAAAATGTTTAACTTAAGTATAACCCAATTTTTTCTCGGGTTTGCTAGTGTATATTATTCTGTTTCACATATATTACGAGTTTTGAATAAATATATAAATTTTTAAACAACGGAGTGAGAAACTCCTTGCGGAGTTCCATGCCATTTATTTTTTAATGTGACAGTTGATTCTAAAGGTCTCCATTAATCACTATCAACCGAATAATCTACGTTTTAAACATATAATTGTGTTTATTTAAAGGTTAATATTTTATGAAAATTATAGAATGTTTGTGTTTTTTTTCTATATGAATCTTATTAACACATTAAAACTAATCCCACAAGGAGTGTTTAAGGTAAACGTGTAAAATTGTTTGTTGTAGTTAGCTATATTTGATTATATGACGGAATGAAACTGCAGAAAGAACCTAGCTGCTGGTATCTCCAAGGAGAGCAACTTTTCTCTGACGGCGAGAAGGGCCGAGTTGACCGTTTATAACTAGAAACCTGTCCCCGTTTTGCTTGGCTATTCACCTTGCATTAGACGTCTCAGACTCTTCCCAGCCTTCTCTCTGCAATCGTGCATGTCTAATACCACGGTGTGGCTTACAAAGAATCAAAACAATTTGACGTCACCACTTAGTGCAGAACGTTTGCATGTTTAATGGGAATAATCCTTCTGTGAATACCTGTTTGGTTTTTTAAAAAAAAGTTTAAAACCCCACTTCAATGGCCAAATAGTTTAAGGCGTCACTCTCATGTTAGACTTACCTGCTGATGATGGGAAGGATCGGTGTTCAAATCCCAGCCAAGTCTACAGAGAATGGTTTTCCTAAATGGTTTCCCAATCTCATTCCACGCCAATGTGAGTACAGTAACACCATGACTTCTCTGGTGCTGACTGAAAGCTCACAGCTGAAGGCTGACGGATTTGAAAAGTTACCAGAACAAATTGTGTATCCCTACGCCGAACCATATGATCTGCAAAAACATATGTTTAGCAGCTGTCACTTCTGACAATCAAAATTTAGGTATATATCTAAATGTTGACTGTCAGAAGTCAGCTGTGAGCTGTCAGTCAGAACCAAAGAAGACATGGGGCTACTGTATATTACCTCTAAAATGCTTCCTTTCTAATTCCTACCCCATTAGAATAATTAGAATTCAGGCGTAAATCTTGAACAAGTAGTAAGAAGCGATGATGAATTTTTAAAAAAAATAGATAAAACAATATGGTTACTCAGTTGTTGTTACTTCCCCTCGCGTTTTAATACCCCGTTCAGGTTGTACGTTTGCATTAATCACAATATTGGTGAAGGGATTTGGAAGCTAAAAAGTTTACGTGGAGGGAGGGTGGGTAAGGTAAGCTCTTAGAACATAAACACACCCTTAGCACACCGGACTTGGTTCCAAACCCCGAGCTATCCATCACTGGTAATCCATTCCAACACGAGATCGACACGTTATATTAAGCCACTGAAGTCGACAATTACAATCCAACTAATGGGATGTGTGCACCGTATGGGTATTACAACTTCTAAAATCTTGGATTCAGATTGAGTACAGCCATTTCCTGTTGTTTTTATTCTAGCATCCCGTCTTTCAACTCGTTCGTATTACACTACAATTACACTATTGGTGACCTGAAGGTCTAGGTGTAAGTTGTCAGACTTCTGTGCTGGCGGCCGGGGTTCAATCCCCGGACCCGGCACAGATTTATCTGATTACCAAATCCTTCCTTCACCTCTGACAAGACATCTTGTGAATTTGGGGAATGCCAGGCCTCCACCGTGGTTAGGATTCCACGTTAAACTGTAGGTCCTTCATTTCATCTCACAATCACCCTACCATTACACATTAGCGTAAGTGCGTATAACCCGAACGGGTAGTAAGACGCGGTGCTCATAGTAATAATAATAATAATAACACTATTTTCTTAGAAATGAATAAGGTTTAATTTTGAGTAAGTGTATCTTGCGTTTGCGTGGAGGGAGAGTGTAAAATAATTTAGAGAAAATCACCCTTAGTAGGCCTACATTCAAACGGGATTCAAACTCCGATCTCTCCATCACCGGCAAACTATTCCATTGAGAGGGTGATAACTTAGACCATTCTACCACTGAAGAATATCATTTCCTCTCACACAGTGATTTGCATGCGGTATTTTCTTTTATCAAAGCGATCACCGAAAACCAGTTTAACAAAGATATGACGTCGCAGATGGAATTAAGATTTGCTGAGCCTTAGCACTTATTCGAAGATTCATATTTTATTGGTATCCAAAAATAACCAGTAGTACCCCTGTGAGCTTATCGTAGTGCCCCGGGAACCATTGGTCTTAGCAAAAGCTATGGACGGAAGAAATCAACGCTATACAGATAAGTATCAATGAAAGGTGAAGATTGGTTGATGAATTAATCTAGCTATAGGAATCAACCACATCTGAATCATACCTAGATAAATTTAAAATTGACAAATGTACACGGGAATCAAACCCGGGACCGTAGGCTTAGTGCGCCACTGCTCTACCACTGAGCTATCCAGGGATCTTCCCGTGCTCAGGGTCATTCCTTGCTCTTGTTTTAAGGCAGAGTCTGTGATGGAATATGCTATAGAGTTTGAATCCATGTTTTAAGAACCAATTTAAGCCATCTTAGTGATCTTTATTCTCACACTGCATGTTAATGCCCATTCGGACTATCCACACATTTAGTTACCCTCATGGGGACGAGGAAGATAAGAATTTAGTAGACGTATAGCAGCAGCATTCATTTGCATGGAGGGAGAGCGTGAAACCATTAAATAAACACTATCCTCAGGACATCTGAAAAAGATTTGAAACCCGATATCCATGTCGCAAGCAGACTGGACTATGGATAAAGTGACACCCTAGATTATGTGACCAAAGAAGCAGGTTACTAAATGTTTCTTGAATGATAGCTTAGTTTTAGGTAAGTTTTACTTTCAATGCAAAGCTCTACACTAAAGATGCTTTAAAGTATAACATCATTTTTGTATAAATGGTAGCGCTATTCTCATAAAAAGTCAATTTTGCCACAAAAAGGACACTAAAATATCACTAGTTCTCAAACAACATTGAGCTTCATTTTTTCATCTCGCCCTATGTTATCGTATCAGGCCTATATATAACCTATATATTTTAGGTGGTTAAGTACACTTTCTGAACCAACTGACTGTATCAGCACATGTCAGATACACTAATTTATATCTAGAAAAATGCCGTTAATTTATAACTTTGAAAGAGGAAACCCATATTTCACTAATCTTACGTATTTCAGCCCTGCCGGAAATCGATTCCGGGGCCCATAGCTCAGTAGACAGGCTGTTGGACCTATTTACATTAATAGTACACAACGTAAAAGAGAATTTAAATATATTTATTTAATAAAAACTAGATGAAAGAATTATTAACCAATTTAATATAGACTTTACAATGTAGCCTATATTCAAATTTACTTATAACTTAGGAAACTTCTTCCATAATAATCTATATTCTATACACATATATAATAAATGAAATATATAATAATAAAATAATATTTATATATTATATTTCATATATATATATATATCACACTATATATAGATTCTCATATATATATATTCTCATGCAAGAAGTCTCTTAAGTATTGAGTAAATTTGAATATACTTTATATATATATTTGTTTATTTATAAATATATAAATTTTATATAAATATACATATAAAATATGTATAGATATATATAATATGTATAAATATATTGGTAAAATATAGACATATATAAAATATGTATCAATATATATATAAATATAAAATATATATACAAATATATATTTATATATATTATTACCTATAAAAGGGAACAACAGATACTTAGGCTTACAGCTGATTCTAGAAAAGATAACTATATTTATTTTCACGAATTCCTACGGTCAGGTGATATGCAGCTCTGAATTTTTTCAAATATTATAAATACTACCTACAAGTAAAATAATAAAATTCCATCGATATCCACTAAAAAAACATGAATTCATATTTTCTTAAAGGCCCATTCTTTTATATACGCACCGTATATAAGAGGCATATACTGTAAATTCTAAATGGTTAAAAATTCCTCGCTAGTGGACCTAATAATAATTTATCTTGTCAAAGGAGCCAAACTATATGTAAATTGGCCTATAATGGTCACCAACTATGCATCAATATATTATTATCAAGATATATATATATATATATATACTATCAAGATATTATTTAAATTATTATTATTATTATTATTATTATTATTATTATTATTAGCACCGCGTCTTACTACCCGTTCGGGTTGTACGCACTTACGCTAATGTGTTATGGTAGGGTGATTGTGAGATGAAATGAAGGACCTACAGTTTAACGTGGAATCCGAACTACGGTGGAGACCTGGCATTCCTCACATTCACAAGATGTCTTGTCAGAGGTGAAGGAAGGGTTTGGTAATCAGATAAATCTGTGCCGGGGTATTANGTGGAGACCTGGCATTCCTCACATTCACAAGATGTCTTGTCAGAGGTGAAGGAAGGGTTTGGTAATCAGATAAATCTGTGCCGGGGTATTATTTAAAAACATTTAATATTTTATAAGAGCTTTTATGAGCTTAAATTTTGTTACCATATTTTCCAGGTTTGTCACCTCGAACTGAATTGTAGGTATAGTAAGAACCTCAACACTTTTAGAGCTCATAGTGATTCGAATTGAATTTCCGGTCCCTGCATAATTTACACGGTAAATGTTCAACAGCCCATGTTTTAGCTGGTGACTGGTCCTGCTTTTGCAACGGTATAAGTACAAAATACACTCCCTTTAATTAAGTGGGCTTAATCTTCTGAATAGGCATTATGACACATACACGTGTACATTTTAAATTATGGCTACTTTTTTTTTATGAATATAATCTACTTATTTCTAAATGATTCAAATAATTCTCTTGTTCTTTTTTAAATTGAGTTATACTGTTCTCATTCCTTTTATACAGGTTTTTAGATAAACTATCAATACTGATAAATTAATACTCAATGTTGAACTATAATAAAGTGATAAGCTCTTCTTTCCTAATATATTATTTTATTTAACAAGTTCAGCCATTAGTTTCTGGTCAACTATATAGAACTGAAATATTGGTTTGGATTCTTAAATATTTGTAAAAGTGCCAAGATAATTTGGAGTTAATATATATTTTCAAATATAAATAGTTTTATTATATTCATAAGTTTCTTGAATATTGAAATTAATAATTAAAAATTGAAGTTAAATCTAGAAAATTTAAATCACAATTTTATTTAATATAATTTGAAGTAGATAAAAATGAGAACTTGCTAAAAATATTTCTATTTGTATTTGCCCCATGATGCTTCAAGAAAAATAAATTCCCCGTCCATAAATTGAGATTTTGATTGTTTGAATCCTGTTTAAGTCAACGTTACTTAGCGCTTAATGTGTTCAAAATATAGGGTTCAATAGTGATTGGGAGTCCATAAAAATTACTGTCTAAGGTATTATTAATCTTAACTTGTGTTAAAAACCTGGAAAAGTAGAAATGTATGTTAAATGTGGGAGTTTAAAAGACGTGAGAAAAGTGCAGTGTTTTAGCCGATTTTCTGTCAAAACCTTTTTTTTTTATGATCAAAATAAATCAAATATTTCTCAAGTAGAAACATAGCTTTAAATTTTATTCACATGATAGTCTCAATAGTTCTTGATTATCTGTCAAGGGTGTTCTGAAATTTGATGACAAATTTTTTCTCTTCATTTAAAAAGAATCTCATCCTTTGTCGCAATGCTCATTTCCGAGACTCTATTGAGGTCACCATGTTAAAAAAATTAAACTTTATGTTTTGACTGGAGTTATATTTTATTTATTTTGGATAAAAAGAATCTAGAGAAACTGTAAAAAAAACACTTACCTTTTCTTTGTGTCCCCGACACCCACACCTGAAGAGCTTGGATCACGGCCGATTGACAAAGGCTCGATTATGTTACAACTAAAAGTAACATAAAATTGAGGTTTTCTGTAATATTCATTTGACAGCAACCAAATAGGGATCACTGTAATATTTATTTTAATTTCTTTGTTTTGTTTGAATATGATAAAATGGTTTCACTCTTTTCAATTACACTGGTTTGTAATAAGCACTAGTTTTTTTGCACTGCGTCGTACTGTTATAAAATACAATGCAGTCGAAGTTTACATAAAAATGTATCTTTATATTTTCTAAAAGATTCTCCCTACCAAATTCCTACGGTACCTAAGTTACACGTGGTTCATGGTGTAAGACGCTTGTCTCAGTTGGTAACACATCTTTCTATTGATTTAAGTGTTCTGGCATCGATTTCTAACGAGATATTCAAAGTATTAGAACGTGATTATTCTCCTTTAAATGGGCTTACTATAAACTAATATCTGGGGTGTTGTGTTAATTTCTAGATTAGAGTTAGTTTGTAAGTCATGTGTTTATGAGACAAGTTATTTCGGAAATTCATGAAATACTTCTAGCAAAATCTCTTTAAAAAAACCGTTTATTTGGATGTTTGCGGAATAAAGTGATTTGGATGCTATGATAAATTATTATTATTAGCACCGCGTCTTACTACCCGTTCGGGTTATACGCACTTACGCTAATGTGTAATGGTAGGGTTATTATGAG
>CABEEJ010003736.1:0-45959 GCA_901482245.1 Timema douglasi
ACACACACACACACACACACACACACACACACACACAGTGGAGGAACTCGACCACGTCCGGTGTTTTTATGCTGGTACAGTAGTGACAGTACTAGTGTACAGTACCGATGTTGCAAAGTTGGTGTTAAAAGTGCTGCTGATACAATGCTAATTAAGGGTATGCTACAGTGCTGATGTTATAATATTGCGCGTCTGAGCCCAGTAGTGGTAAGTTTAGGCAGTACTAAAGTACCGTTGCCCAGGAAACGCCCGAATGTAGGTCTACTATTAGTACCAAGGTACCAGCCGAGAATCGAACCCGGGACCCATAGGCTCGTAGCCAGATGCACTTACCAGTACACCATTTTTATACCATGTCTTTCTACCCGTCCGAGATATTCGACTGTTTACACTAATGGGACAAATGAGATAGACGGGAGGAAGGTAAAATTTACAAGTGTGGGGGAGCATGATACATATTTAGGAAAAACTATCTCAACGTCCCGCCTGGATTCAAACCCTAACCTTCTTCCCCCACTGGCAAACCAAACCAGGCGGGACTGACGCCTAAGTCCACGTGTCCACCGATGTGGGTCATTTGCTGATTACAATATTTCTACCCCTCCTCCTACCCCGCCCCTCCCACCATAACTAGGGTTATAAGCCACTCTTTAAAAAGTACATGTACTCTTTTAGAGGTGGTAAAACAGCGTACTGCTACTTTTAACTTATTGTATTATTATTAGTAGTAGTAGTACCGCGTCTTACTACCCGTTCGGGTTGTACGCACTTACGCTAATGTGTAATGGTAGGGTGAATATGAGATGAAATAGAGGACCTACAGTTTAACGTGGGATCCGAACCACGGTGGAGGCCTGGCATTCCCCACATTCACAAGACGTCTTGTCAGAGGTGAAGGAAGGGTTTGGTAATCAGATAAATCTGTGCCGGGACCGAAGATTGAACCCCGGACCACCAGTACGGAAGTCTTACACCTTACCCCTAGACCACCAGGTCACCACACTAGGTAATAAAATGTGTTGGTAATCAATCAGCTGTTTTAAATTTGCGTTGCAAGGCATCATGGGTCAACATACAGGGTGTGAATTACTGTGCCACTTAAAACAGATTCTGATCTCTATTTTCGGCGAACGCGTGAATAGAGGTTAACCCGAAAAGGTGTTTTAGACGCAGAGAAAGGATTTATTTAATCATTCATGATTTGACATTGTTCATTAACTGGATAAAACCTATGGTTTAAAACATTTTAAGAAAGTATTTGCTGCCTGAGAACTGAGAAGTAAAAGATATTTTGCCTAAAATGTATGTATCTAAATACAATGCACACAGCTAAGAAGTATAAATTATGCATTTCATAGTTTTCTGTATGGATGATAAACAATAAAAGTGAATGAAAGCGGATACGCAATCAAGCTGAATAGTCTCGGGGCAGTCTTTGGGGGACACTACTCACCATGGTGTGAGCATCTCTGTCGTACAGTCGCAAACAATCATTAGGGAACAAGTCTTGAATTCTCTCAAGGTCGCTTTCCTCTTGGCCGCGTTTCACCGCCTGTAACAACAAGATGACAATATAACATAGTCCTCGTTCCTAGTGACTTAGCTCCAATATCCAACTCCAGAATAGCTAGAAATAAAACATCTGTGAATATACTCGACCATTATTTAGAGCACTTGGGATGAAACCAGGGTCCAGTGGACCGTCTGGCAGCCTCTGAAATCCCTGGGATGTGACAAGGTTAGTTTGGAGCATCCAGGATCGAGCCAGGGTCCTCTGATCAGTCTGGTGTAGAATCAAGGACCTTTGGACTCCTTAGGATGGAACAAGGGTCCTTTATATCATCTGGGATTGCATCAGGGTCTTGTGGATTACGTGGGAAAGAGCCAGGGTCTTGTGAACTACATGGGAAAGAACCAGGGTCTTGTGGAACACATGGGTAAGAACCAGGGTATTGTGGACCACATGGGTAAGAACCAGGGTATTGTGGACCACATGGGTAAGAAGAACCAGGGTCTTGTGGACCACATGGGAAAGAACCAGGGTATTGTGGACCACATGGGTAAGAAGAACCAGGGTCTTGTGGACCACATGGGAAAGAACCAGGGTCTTGTGGAACACATGGGGGTCTTATGAACTACGTGGGATAAAATCAGGGTTATCTAGATCACGTTGGAATAAACCAGGTTTCCATGGACCACTTGCGATGGAACCAAGGCACTAATACCTGGAGTATTTCGCCATTAACACTTTAAAACCATAGGTGAATTTTTCCCCAGCAGAGAGCACCGCTCACAGCTGAAGGTGTTCCTCTAGTGTATGAAGCTACTTTCACCACTCCGGACCCACGACTCCATCTGTTCGAGATGATCCAGGTGCTAGTGCGAGCGTTACATGACTTGAGGGGTCACCGCGTTCAGCCACCTTGTCTTATTGATTACACACTTTCTCTTCAACAGGTGGCTCGTGACTCTCCACATATGTTGTCATGTTTAGTTTACACCAGGACAGGTCAGCAAGCACCATGGAGTCTAACGCCTAGTATGCAATTGGAAACATTGTTTGCAAACTTTGTTCGGAACCTGTTTCTTGATTTTTGCTGCTGCCCACAACAAAAAGTTCAGCACTTAGTGGACAAAATATATAGCTTGCTAGATTGCTAATATATCTACTTTATTTTCCGATACACCCCACCGCCCGCAATTAATAAGCGAGGTTAGAAAAAAGAAAAAAGTGAAAGGCTAGAAGAATGTGCAGATTTTTTTGGAATCTCATTATTCAAATTGTTGAGATTCGCGTCAATTCATTGATAGCGCATCTTGTTAAATACATTCATTTCGAATCTCAATAATGCATTTTTTTCCGGCGGTCATCTGGTAAAATGGAGGAATTTCCCTATGCTACGGTTTCTGGATCATCGTGTGATAGGTCGGTACATGTAGTGAAACTTGCTGTCCACAACATGACAAACTTTAACGGAACAGAAAAATCCCGAACCGAAGTGACCCGCTTCGATGGCCGCAAGGTTTAAAAAGCAACTTTCTTAGTAGACTAGACTACCGATAGAGGTTTGAATCCCGGTCGGGTGTACTGAGGGAGTTTTTTCCCCAAAATTGTTTTAATCTCTCCACGCAAATGCGGTTACACTTCCTCTAAAGATAACCTTCCTAATATCTAACACCACTAGAGTAAATTAGCACATAATCGTATAAGCCGAAAGGGCAGTAAGACAGTGCTTAAAAAAACCTTTGTGCTCTGTGTGAACAGCTGAATCGGACTGTCCCACGTTACTTTATGTCAAAAATTTTAGCAAACACGCCAAGACAAGCAAACTTTGTTTCTTGTAATTGATTTGAAATATATGACAAGAAACATTGTTTCCTCTTCGGAAAACACAAAGAAAATACGAAAATATGTTTGTTAACAGATCACAAACTGTTGCCAAAAACACTAATTAACATTTAGGAAACAAGATAAACATGTTTGCCAATAATGTTTCAGGACAAGTGTTTCCTCTCAGAAGTAGGTGTACCTCCCCCCCTACCTCCCGTGGCTCCCCCGGGTACTCATCCCGGTAAGATACTTAGAAGCAAGACAAGACGTGACTCATGCACCCAGACGGTGAATGCAAGAAAAATGTGTATGGTTTGATTAAACCATTGAATTATGTTTTGTAATTGGGTAGAAAAACGTTAAAAACTCCGCGAGTAGAAAACTAACCACTTTATAATTTATTAAGTATAGCTAAATTCAAAAAAGAAAAAAANAAGGTTCGGTGCACCACATGGACTTCATCTTTTATCTTCAAAATAGATACATTAACTAAATAGGCATACGTGTAAGATTCGTAAAACAAAATAATATACATTGTTGCATATACACTGTACCTAAGAGCATAAATAAAAAATATACATTGTTACAAAAAATTGAGAAAAGATCAAGACAATCAATTTCAAAGTACTCCATAATAAATAATATTTATATATACATGTGTTTGCTTATAGCTCAGAAACTATTGGTTTTATAAAAATATATTTCAAATTAAAGCTTTTTACTTTTAATAGTACAACAACTTTACAATGACAAGTTATTTCGTGTGTGAGATAGTTGCGGAAAAATGATCAAGGTTAGAAAATTCTGCTCATGTAAAGTACCCTTTTAAAGTTATTTACATGGGGAAACGAGAATAACCATTTTGTTTGTAGTGTTAAACAATGCCTAGATACAAAATGTAATCAAACAACAGATTTAGGGAAAATCGTTTCCCCCTCCCCCCTTAATTTTAGGGTCAGATGTATAATTTTTAAAAAACAACTAAAGAAACCTTATGAAAACCCTAGCTCCTAATTCTTTCGGCTTGAAGCCGAGGTACAGACGAACAGACAGACTGAATCACGAAAACTACTTTTTCTATTTCAGGGGGTCATGAAACGTCGACATTTAACAAAATATTGAGTTGGATATATATATTTTTTTTTTTCAATCACAAGACTTATCTCTCCGAGGGGTCGGAAGAAAGTAAGGATTGCCTATTTGGTACAATTCCAGTCGTGCAAAGTGAATGTTACGTGGCTAAAAATTAGTATATGTGTTGAGCTAGTGTATGCAGTGTATAAGGCTGCAAGGTATTAGTCTCGTATGTGCAAGATTTAAGCTCGTGTACTGAGGCTTAAATGTTTGTGTGTTTGCAGGATTTGTGAGGCTCGTAAGAGCAAGCTCTTAGGATAGTGTGTGTTTTTTTTTATTCTCGTGCATTATACTTGTGATTATATGAAACAGGCTTTATGCTCGTCCTTAGTACTTCCTACTTATGTCTAACAGTAGGCCTGTTTGTGCTCATGTGTGTATGCTGTATGATCGTGTATATAAGGATGTATGATAGTACGCGAATTTTCAACTGGTATACCAGACTGTGCTCGTGTGTGTTAGGCTTTCAAGTGCAATTATTGTTTGTGTATGGCTTTATACTCGTGTATGTAGGTTTTTGTGTCCATGTGTAAAGTGCTTTAGGTTTGTGTGCACAGAGTGCTTTGTGCTCGTGTATAAAGTGAGTTGTTCTAGAGTTTAAGGTGCTTTGTGCTAATTTGTAAATTACTTTTGTTTGTACGCACAGCGTTTTGCACTTTACTGTAAAGTGTTTTGTGCTCGTGTTTTAAGTGTTTTGTGCTCATGTATAAAGTGCTTTTGTTCGTATGTACAGTGTTTTGTGCTCATGTGTAAAGTGTTTTTGTTCGTGTGAATAGTGTTTTTACATTGGAGTGTAAAGTGCTTTATCTTTGTGTGTGAATTGTGCTTGAGTGTAAAGAACTTTGTGCTAGAGTATACAGGAGTGCCACTTCATTAATGTGCAAGGGCCCTGCCCCCGAGGCAACTGATAGAGCGATCCCCATCATCAGTTCTAGAACCGGCTCCTGATTAGTAATTTATCATCTCCAAGAAGCTATTCACCTTGAAGAAGAGATAGCCCAGTTTTAATTAAAGAAGGGGCAGACTAATCGCCTGACGTAATTTGGCGCACGTCTTGTGGCCTTGCAGAGCCATACGCTATAACTTATTTCAAATTTGAAATTTAAATTTTGGTTCGTTTTGTTATTTATAGCTCCCTCTATCCGTATAGGTCTAGTCTAGTTCTCTAATCGAATTCAAACGGGCGAATAAATCAACGTCAGGGCACGAGGGTATGATCATAGTCGAGTTATCAAGGAGACCAGATATCCCATTTCTGCGCCAAGGCTAGATTGATAAGTACTGCTGTACTAGGTTAGTTTTTTTCCCCTCGTTATCAACGCCTTAATACGCATCGGGTATTACAAAAAATTTACACTAATGGAGTAGGAACGAGGAAGGTATAATTTAGAGGAAGTTTACCCCATTTCCACCGGAAAAGAGTGAGAACCCCTTTAGGCGAAACCACCTCAGTACATCCGACCGGGATTCTAGCGTTGAGCCCCTGTCACTGGCAAACCATACACGAGTAACACCTTTGTCTGCGTGCCCACAAGTTAGTTAGTTAGTATGTTGTTTGTTAATTTAGCTATAGGTCATCTACGGTAGGAGAGGTGATATGTGACAGCTCGCAGAAGGTTCTTTATTACAAGCATTGGCTGAAAGTCAATAATGTCAACTTATTTGGAAATGATTATTGATAATATAGAATTACTAAGAACATAAGAATTATTTCGGAATAGGTGTGTAGCTTAAACCATTCAATAGCGATCCGAATCATTTATATATTAGCCAACATTGACAAAGGATGCTACATTTAACTTAGCGAATACCTACATCGCCTGGCGAATAAATACATCAAAGTAGATATTTAGTCAGATTATTCTTCATACATCAAACAAACTACCAATTGTTCGCTTCAGAAGACTTTTCTTTTACTCGCCGACTGACCTTATTTCTAGGTGCAGGTCCTATTCTGGGAAAAGAATGAGAAGTAGGCTCAACGCCTTCCAGTATTTCCACTCCACAACCTTTGTAGATACAATCATTTCTAGAGTTGCCTGAAAATCGGTTCCTCTAATCAGTTGACATCTTGGGGACAAGCTCGAGCCCAAGGTGCGTTTTATACATAGGGTAGAGAGGTAAGGGTCCGTTTACAGAATTAATAAAACTTTTAAAACATTCTCCCCATGACGATTTTTCTTACCAGCCAGAGAAATTGATGACACGTGTTTCTACTTTCCAAAATGGGTGACCTGGTGGTCTAGGGGTAAGGCGTTGAATTTTTGTGCTAGGGTTCGGGGTTCAATCCTCGGTCCCGGCACAGATTTATCTGATTGCCAAACCCTTCCTTCACCTCTGACAAGACGTGTATTAACGTGTATTAATCACAACTTGTGAATGGGGAATGCCAGGCCTCCACTGTGGTTCGGATTCCACGTTAAACTGTAGGTCCTCCATTTCATCTCACAATCACCCTACCATTACAACATTAGCGTAAGTGCGTCCAACCCGAACGGGCAGTAGGACGCGGTGCTAATAATAATAATACTTTCCAAATGATCCACGAAATAATTCTAGAATGGAAGGTTGGGAGTTCATTAGTCCCAGCAGATGGCGGATCTGAGACCACAGGCGTCGCTAAGCCTTTCCCTACAATATAATATATTCAGGTGGGGATGCAGGGTAAGCGAAAAAAGGTAAGTGTTTTGGCAGTTTTTTTATAGAAAAACCTTTTTTATTCAAAATAAATAAAATATAGCTTAAGTAAAAACATAGAATTTAATTTTCTTCACATGTTGATATCAACAGTTGTCTAATATCTATCATGATCATAGCGGCATTAGATGACAAAAATTTTAAATTAAGATAGAGAGTTGTCATTAAATTCCAGGACATTCTCGGCATATATTCAAGAACTGTTTAAGTGACAATGTGAAGAAAATTATACTTCATGTTTGTACTGAAGTAATATTTGATTTATTTTGACCAAAAAAGTTTTGATTTAAAAACTGCAAAAAACACTTACCTTTCCTCGTGTCTCCTACTTCCCCACCTTGATCCAGGCTTCTCAAAGGTTTCGCATAGGCATTTATTCCTAAGATTAAACTTTTCAAAACTCGTACGTAGCCTTTTCTTGGTAGAACCATATGCGCAAGGTCCTTTGATAGCCCGCTCTTTCTCTCAACAATCGGACGAACTTGAACGATCAAGTTGAGCCCTGCCTTTTAGTGATTCATTGCCAGCAATAAATAAATAACTTAAGTGATTTCGTATGAAATTAATAAAAGTCAAACATTTATAAGATGACCAACTACAGTACTACAATATGTGTTTGTTACAATAATGTTATATTAGTGTGGGCAGGGATGTGGAATCTTGAGTCTAAAGCAATTCTTGTTGGAGTCGGAGTCGATACAAATGTACCAACTATATTATTATAATACTATATATATATATTATTATAATACTATATATATATATATAATATTATAACACTATTTTATACTTATTTATGAAGGAGTCTGAGGTTGGCGTACGTACTCCACAGTTGACTGTAGGGCAGACGTGTGAAACTCCTTTCATCACAAGGTCCACATTGAAGATAAAAACTACTGGTGGGACAGTATTAAAAAAAACCTGCCATTATCTTAAATAAAAATAATTCTAACTTACTATACTATTTACAAAAATCAAAGAGTATGNAACCTTTTATTTGCCAAAATGTTTTTGATTTTGAGCTTTAAGCCTTTGAAAAAGTTATTTTTCTAATTGTTTACAAAATTAATGTGTGGTTACATTTAATGTGGTAAGATAACTGTTAACATAAGTATGTGCCGTCAAACATTGCACATATCTAGTGCGCACATATCTAGTGCGCACATTCAATAATTTTTTTTAATAAATCCATGTCGAAGAAAGAGTACAGATTTGTTATTTCAATCTCCCACGCCAGAATTCTCCAGAAGATGGTATATATCCAAGTGTTGTATTTCGTCGAAGTTTATAACGAGAAGAATAGTTCCTTACTGAATAATGGCTCATCATAAGGTCCGAGGGCTGCATGTGGACCGCGGGTCACGAGTTGACACTTCTGTTGCAGGGGATACAAAAAATAGTAAGCAAAATAATAAACTTAAGTTTATGTTAATTTTATTTATTGAAAGCCCCCACCCCCTCAGCTGAAATTCTAAAGAGGTCACTGTCTAAGATTAATTTTAATTCTATGAATAACTGAATAAGGACTAAAATGGCATAATAAACTTCTAAACTTGCTCTAAGTAGCTGCTTGTTTGCCGCCGACTAACTGGAACACATTCCGAGATAACACCACTAAGAAATATGTTTCGGGTGTTAAGTGAATATTTCTCGGAATTTAGATTAGAGGTTTGGTAATAATATGAACGACTTTTCCCAATTATATAGAAGGAGAGTTTAAAAAAATATTCGAAACGCAGATTCCTCAGAACGGATGCCACTTTATCAAAGCTATTTACTCACCAAGAAAATCTGGTGTTTAATTTCCGTACTTAATGAAGTCTTAGCTTACCAACGTGTTGGTTCATTTTAAACGGTTCCATCCAATGACATTTTAATATTTAAATAATCACAAAACTCTACCATAGTGTTGATTCTTTATTTTTCTTTAAATATTGTTCCGTTCAATGATTACTATATTTCAATTAATCAGAGTTATATAGACCTGTTGGTCCTTTTATTTTAAAATACTGTTCCATTCACTGATAATATTGTATTCAAACTAATCAAAGAATTCTACAAATATAGGTTTTTTGTTTTTTCAATTATTATTTCGCTCACCCATATTGTAGGGCCTATATGATATATTTTAAAACTATAGATGGGTCAAATCCAGGGGGGTCAAACATACGGCCCGCGGAAGAGTTTAAACCAGCCCTTGCCTAAATATGAAAGAAGAATAGGAATGTGGCCGACTTTGTCTGTGCCTGTAGGGTATTTTGAGTTTGGGATTGGATTTGCCACTTTTCCTCGTTTCTTGGAAAAAAATTGTCCATGGTGAATTCAAAAAACGGTGTGGCTGCGAAATTAAGAGAAACTATTGGTTTTGGGGCTGCCAACTGAACATTTTGTTACTTTACATTGTGTCATTTGTTAGGAAGCTTTGTGTGAAAAACCATTAAAAATGGACCACGTAATGCAATTAGTTGTACAAACTGTCAATTTTATTCATGCTCACGCAAGTAATTGAGTCAGTTTGCCACTTTTATTGACGGAGAATAGGAAGAATTTCCACATCATTCTAAAAGTTAAGTGGTTGAGTCGGGGCACAATTTTAAAACGATTTTTTGAACTGAAAAAAAGACTATACATATTTATGGCTGAAAAAGCTCCATTCGGTCAAGGAATTTAATGACGAGTCTTGGGTGATAGATTTCACTTCATTGGTTGATATTTCACAGCATTTTAATTCACTTAATTTTCAACTTCAGGGAAAGGACCAAATCATCACAGAGTTAGAGCCTTCCAAACCAAACTTAGATTGGGGTAAAATCAGCTTGCTAACAAAAATTTTGCTCACTTCCTTAAGCTCTAAACAAGTGTGGAAACCTATATTCATAGTCCAAACTCAATAATTATGTTTTACTAGTTCTAGCTTTCCGAAAGAGTTTGGGGTGGAAAATTTCTTACAATCAAAAAGAACACAACTAAAATACTATCAATAGGCCTATTCGGAAATACACACATTTATGAACAGTTATTTTCCCTTTATAAAACTGAATAAATCCAAGTTAAAAAGTCAGCTTACAGATGAACGTTTACAAAGTACAATGCGAATGATTTCAAGTAAAAATATTTCTCCGGATTTTGATGATTTATTAAGTGGGAAGCGATGTCAGATTCCCAACAAACGGTCGATGTGATTAATTACTATCCTGACATTTTGTTTTTAATATAATGAAACATATTTGAATTTTGAACTAAATTGATTTTTATTATCGTTGTCATAACTATCTATTTTTTATTTTAGCAATTGTTTTTAATATTGTAAATTGACAACTAAAAAATGTTTAGTTTTTTTAATTTGCCTTTTGCGTTCGTATTAAAAGAAAATATTATTGTAGAAATCAGTGTACTACTTTAAGAATGAAAATGAGTCAAGGTGGAAAAAAAGGTAAGCTTTTTAATTTTGTATAAACATTTAAAATGTATAATGGTGACCTGGTGGTCTAGGGGTAAGGTGTCAGACTTCTGTGCTGGCAGCCGGGGTTCAATCCTCGGTCCCGGCAAAGATTTATCTGATTACCAAACCCTTCCTTCACCTCTGACAAGACATCTTGTTAATGTGGGGAATGCCAGGCCTCCACAGTGGCTCGGATTCCACTGTAAGTCCTTCATTTCATCTCACAATCACCCTACCATTACACATTAGCGTAAGTGCGTATAGCCCGAACGGGTAGTAAGACGCGGTGCTAATAATAATAATAATAATAAAATGTATAATATAATAAATAAAATCCTATGTGCGGCCCGCAATAGTTCTTTAATGATATAATGCAGCCCTCACACCTGTTTTGAGTTAGACACCACCCCTGGTCTAATCTTATCTATATACTATATATTTCTCGAATCCAAATTAGAATATTTAAAAATGTACAGTACAATTTTACTTAAAGAGAAAATATGTAAAATCAAATTGAAAAAAAACAAACTGTTTAAGGCTCTGACATGATATTTTGTTTGTGGAGTTTCTTACGTGATAAACAACAAATAAAACACCTTTTTTTAGTTAAGTAAATGTATTAATATAATTTTGTCATTTTTTTTTGGTGATTTTGTCACTCTCCCAACTACATGAGAATATATAATTTATCTTAACAATTGCTTAGAATTGTGATCTGAAATCTCTCGATTCTCGAACATCATAGGATTCGAGGAATCGAACATTCCATTCCTAATTATGTATTTAGCCCCGCGTCTTGCTACCCGTTTCGGGTCGTTCGCTTATGCACTAATTTTTTTACTCTAATGGTTTTACGGAATTAAGAAGTTTATATATTGAGGAAGTGTACCAGTATTTGCGTGGAGGCAAGAGTTGAAGAATATTTTGAAGAAGAAAAAAACACCCTCAGTACACCCGACCGAGATTCGAACCTCTATCTCCCAGTCATAGGCAGTCTAGTTTATTGCGAGAGTAGCGCGTTGGACCAAACGGCCACCGAATCGGGTTAATTTTAATTGGTCACAAACCTTAATCAAAAAATTTACATGCGAATCCACTCCGAATAGATTCAAGATTCCTCATTGGTCGAGGACTTGGTGCGGCTCACAACCAATAGCGAACACACGAACCTTTTTGAGAGCCCACGAAGTTTCCAGAGAAAAATTGAATTAATATTAGCAGTACTAAAATAATTAAAAGTTTGTTTCAGCCTAAACATAAATAAAGGTCTGATTGCATGGATAAGTACAATCACTATACAAAGTGAGATTGTATTAAGTTTTAGATAGTTTCATCGTAGACTCATTTTTTTAGAGAGTACAGTATAAACTTCAATAAATGTGCACGTATACATTTAGGTTACACGTTCATTTTATAATATAATACTCGTAGAGTGCGTCTGTATAAAATATGTTAGTTTCGCAACAACCGGTGTAGTAGCCATTATTGGTAGTTTGCACATTTTCTTAACGCCAGAGGTTACGGGCGTAGTTATCGCCAGGAACGTACCGCACTCTAAGTTAACCAGCAAACTTTACGAAATGTTGTGACGAGTGTTCGCTCTGAGAAGCGCGCCCGAGTACTAGCCAGCCTAGTTCTTGTGTTGACAGTGACGTGACAACTCTAGACCCGAGTGATAACTTCCCCCCTCCCCGTTCATGGCTCAACGGTCTAAATAATGCAAGTCATGATAGTATTATGTCATGATATCAGGAATACACTTTCATTGTTTGTAAATACCTTGAATTAAATAAAACAAATATCGTTCTTTGTATACCTCTTCATATTATCTGATAAATACCACTTCATGTATCTGATAAAGCAGACACCTTCAAGGTGTGACTTGATGCAAGCAAGTAATACGCCTGACTCTTACCCAAGGTTTTAGGGTTTGAGTCCGACCACATCCACTGGAATTTATTTGTATTTCTAGCAATTTTTTTTTTTTAAGGAAGGGGGTCCCGGCAAAGATTTATCTGATTGCCAAACCCTTCCTTCACCTCTGACAAGACATCTTGTGAATGTGTGGAGTGCCAGGCCTCCACCGTGGTTCGGATTCCACGTTAAACTGTAGGTCCTCCATTTCATCTCACAATCACCCTACCATTACACATTAGCGTAAGTGCGTATAACCCGAACGGGTAGTAAGACGCGGTGCTAATAATAATAATAATAATAATAATTTAAGGAAGGGGGAGTGTGAAATTGTTTAGATTGTGAGATACCAACGATAAGAGTCTCCAGAAATCTCTGTAGGGATACTGGCTGACTGAGGGTCTCTAGGAGATCACTGTAAGGGTACTGCTAAACTGAGGGCCTCTAGGAGATAACTGTCGGGATATTAGGTGACCGAGGACCTCTAGGAGTTAACTGTCGGGATATTAGGTGAATGAGGGCCTCTAGAAGATCACTGTTGGGATATTAGGTGACTGAGGGCCTCTAGGAGATCACTGTCGGGATATTAGGTGACTGAGGACCTCTAGGAGATAACTGTCGGGATATTAGGTGAATGAGGGCCTCTAGGAGATAGCTGTCGGGATATTAGGTGACTGAGGACCTCTAGGAGATAACTGTCGGGATATTAGGTGAATGAGGGCCTCTAGGAGATAACTGTCGGGATATTAGGTGACTGAGGACCTCTAGGAGATAACTCTCGGGATATTAGGTGACAGAGGGCCTCTAGGAGATAACTGTCGGGATATTAGGTGACTGAGGACCTCTAGGAGATAACTCTCGGGATATTAGGTGAATGAGGGCCTCTAGAAGATCACTGTTGGGATATTAGGTGACTGAGGGTTTCTAGACGATTTACTGTTGATTTGTCGGTTGAATGAAGACTTCATCAAACGTTACAAACATCATCCAAAAGTAGTTCAGAGTGCACTGGTGGTAGTAAAGCAAACATGTCAAGACACGAGACCTGTAAAACACGCACATTAAAATAATACACAAACCTAGTATCACGGTTGACCGGAAGAAGCTCATCAGACAACAACGCAGAGCGCCAGGAGGAAACTGTGTCTGCTGAGTGAGCGTTAAATCCTAGGTGGAGTCAGCGCTGCGTCAGCGTGCTTACGGGTTGGACAAGCAGGTTGACTCGAGAAACGTGACTAAATAAATAATGTGGAACAGTTTTATAAAACCTGTAGAGCCTGAGGTACACGTGAGACTAAAATACTGCACATATGAGACTAAATTATTTTACAGGCGTAAATAATGCCCTGTAGACACGAGACTCATAGCATGTAGAAACGAGACTTAATTCCGTGTTGACACGATAATAAAATACTGTAGACACGAGACTAATGCCCTGTATGTGCACATAAGCACGATCCCCACATTGTAAGGGAGTTTCCAGTCCATCCTGTATCACACACAGCTCTTGGACCATCCTGTACCACAGCTCTTGGACCATCCTGTGTCACAGCTCTTGGACCATCCTGTATCAAAGCTCCTGGTCCATCCTGTGTCACAGCTTTTAGTCCATTCTGTATCACAGCTCTTGGACCATCCTGTACCACAGCTCTTGGACCATCCTGTACCACAGCTCTTGGACCATCCTGTGTCACAGCTCTTGGACCATCCTGTATCACAGCTCTTGGACCATCCTGTGTCACAGCTCTTGGACCATCCTGTATCACAGCTCCTGGTCTATCCTGTGTCACAGCTCTTGGACCATCCTGTATCACAGCTCTTTGACCACCTTGTATCACAGCTCTTGGTCCATTCTACACCTCAGATCCTGGTCCATCGTGTATCACAGCTCCTGGTATATCCTGTGTCACAGCTCCTGGTATATCCTGTGTCACAGCATTTAGTCCATCCTGTATCACAGCTCTTGGACCACCCTGTATCACAGCTCTTTGACCACCTTGTATCACAGCTCTTGGTCCATTCTGTATCACAGTTCCTGGTACAGATTGTCTCATAACTGTTGGCCCATCCTGCATCGCAGCTTCTTGTCCGCCCTATATTATAAACTCCTGGCCCAGCGTAGTTGTACGTCTATTCACGCACGGAAGATCACGTTCAGAAAGGAAACTCCAACCCTGATAAGGCACGTTCTGTTCTAGCCAAGAGAGGTGTTCTGTCCCAGAATTCAGTGTGCTAGACAGACGAAACGCAACACCAGGATATTGTATCGGGACACTGATCCACTTGGCCCATCAAGGGGACGGCATGGAAACAAGAGAAGGCTATGAGATGATAATATTTAAAAAAAGAAGAAGAAGGGGAAAGGGGAGTATGTAAGGAAGGCCCTGTGCACACGAGCATGTTTATAGTGGAACACGGGATCCTTCTATGATTGTTTTAATACCACTCCTTAGTACCCATTAAGGTAATATGTTTATGTACTAATCATGCTAATGGTTTTAGGAATGAGAAAGGTTATATTTAGAGGACGTGTACCCGAATTTGTGTGTAAAACCATTTTGGAAGTAGAAACCTTAATACAACATTCCTAAATTTGAACCTCGATCTCGTCATCGATAACGCCTTAAATCATGCGACCACCGAAGCAGCTGATCCTTCTATTGGCGCTGGGAGCAAATGTAGAGTAGAACACGACACGTGATGATCGAATACATTAAAGTGATTCTGGTACTTTTAGGATTATCACTTAAGTGCTAATAAAGGTGAGATTTGCTACAACGCGTAAGACGCAAATTAGAGCCGCGCACGTCATACACGATTTACTCCTTGTGTTTCTAAATTATGTCGTTCTGGTAGCCCGCGTCACACCACAACCGATAGCGTCGGACGCGAACACTCCTCTGGAAGCAGTATACACGCGATTGCTCATCACGCGGCTATAGATTCGTGGGACAAGTTGCATGCTCTTTTACTTGTTACTATAAAATAAAATATGCATAATAAGATATTCTTCAAACATTAGTATGAATTAACTAATCTTAAATTTTACTTTCTACAGCTATGGTCTGAACTTATGCTACAAAAATATTTATGTCATTCTACGAACTAATAATAAACTTGCAAAGAGTTTTTCATTGATCTTTTCAACAATTGTTTTTGCGAACAGCACAAGGCTAACATAAAACTTTCGGTTCAATTTCATTAATAATAATAACTAATGATTAATAGTAATAACCATCCATTTAATGGCAAACAAAAACTGTCTCGTCTACGATATTTTATGGTATTTCAAACGCGTTAGTCGCTCTGTATGAAAACATATATATACGAGTGAGCCGCACGCGGCCCTAATTCACGCGTTGTAGCAAATCACACCTTTACTGTGTAAGTGCACTGCAGATATTCCGTTAGGACGGGACAGAAACAAATATAGCTACATCGTAAGTTAAGAGCCTTGTTATTTGCTGGAGTACAAGAATATCTTCATTGTCTTGAAGGCTATAGGCCTACTGGAGCCTGTATACAGTTTGAATTCAGGGAAGGGTATGAGGGTAAGCGATATTATTAAACTACTAGTTTTGAATTATGGCAATGTGTAATGGGGACGGGGATTTTGGGGCAGAGGGTGTATGGGGTATATTATTATATTAAAGTACTCAGATTGCAATTTTAATACATTACTATAAATGACTATATTATCTTTAATGATTATGGTTCCCTCTTTGGGAGAAAGGGTCCGCATAGATTCAGGGCATGAGAGGAGAGGGGCAAAAAAAACAACCTACACATTCCCCCTGGTAGCTTAGTTCCTGGGTGTATGGTGCATAACAGCATAGAATTGAATGTAGCACTATATTAAAAAAAGAACGAGGAATAACTACACTAAAATCCGTCTCGAGAAATCAGATGGGTGAAATTCACAGTGCATGCGATACGAATTTCGAGCTTAGTCTGTGTTGAACACGCTAGTAGAGGTACATCGTTATAAACAAAAATATATTAGAACAGTGGTTCCCAACCTTTTTCAGCTTGGTGGATAATTCAAGTCCCCTAAGCCTCACCCCCATCCCATATAATATTTGGTGTGGTTATAATCTTTAAAAAAAAGTTTGGTTTTATAGTTAAGTACTTCTTTATTTTATACAAAAATCAATGTGACATTGACACATAATGGTAAAACTAAAATGACTGAAAATTCGGTGGTGTTTCATGTGGATGCTATGGTAGTTTTGGGAGAGGGTTGAGAGAGAATCGGGGGACAAATCCGAGGCTTGCGGGCTTGAAAATAAATACCACAATACAAAATTATCTTACTTAATTGGAAAAAGGGTTTGAAATAAAAAAGGTTTTCAATTATAAGCTATTTTTCATCGTTATTTTCTAATGGTTCCCCGTTCCTCGACCCCCAGGTTGAGAACCACTGCATCAAAATAATCCATAGAAGCACGATTCTTACCTGTCTAGCTTTCGCCTTCGCCCGGGAGATGTCGTCGTGGTCGATACTGTCATGGCGGCTCTCGGAGAGGATCGACTGGAAGAACTGTTCATACTGCGCCAGCCTCTGGACCTAGAACAAAGACAGGTCTCAGGTTGAGTTTGTTTTCAAGAGATATTAAACCTTTTAATCGGCTGTATGTGGTAAATACAGATATAAAACAAGGAATGTATGAGAGACCCGCATCAGCCCGGAAGGGCTCTCGGGAGTGAACATCAACGGAATCAATATTAACAATAATAAAATGGCCATAATCGGGCATCTTAAGAACAGTCGGGGTTAGGTGGAGATAAATAAAAACCCACCTCATGTTCCATATGTGGTCTCGGGGAGTATTACTCAGAGCGTGTGAGGCTATGAGCTTATGTCAGTAAATGTAACATAGACTGGTAAGGGTGGAGGTCTGCAGAGTTAACCTTAGATTGTTAGTGAAACAAATCTGGCAACAATGGTTTTCTAAGTAATGTCATCTATATATTATTATTGTGGTATGATATTTGATTTTCAAAAATTGCTTGGTTATGGTTTCGACTTTATATTAGACTACCTAATCTTTTAAATAATGTGAAAATTTTCTTAGTTTATTTTTGATTCTATAGATATTAAAAAATCAAATAATAACACCACTACTTTTTGTTGTTAGGGAGTATGTGGTAATTTTTTTTAGTAAATATGTTAACATATTAGAAATATTATTAGTTTAATTTATTTCAGTCCTTATCAAAACCAGCATAGTAATTTTTCGTAGCCCGGCGCTGGGGGTCGCACGATCTAAACTCTTGAGGCCTTTCTGAGAACTTGGTATTTTTTCAGAAAACCGTTTCCGAGATGCCACACTTCCAGGTTAAAAACAAAATCAGAAAAATATTCCTGGAATAGCGTAAAAGCTATCATATTTTCATGTTGTATTCATTTCCAAGGCAAATAATCCTTTCGCTGCCATTGGTGCTTCCATTACATTGCTGTGATTGGTAGTCCTTATCAGTTAGCAGTCCGTATTTACTAGTCAGGAAGTTAAAGTTGATCCAACCTGGCGAAATGTGACGACCCGTCTTTGAGTACAATCAATAACATGGTGTGACCAATTGGTCGGTACATGTTATAATTTGTTCTCGCTATCCCCTTCAGGAAGCACTAGACCAAGCTATTCTGTGCCTGGGTCTAACTTATACGGGGTGGTAAGTACTAAGAATCAGGACTAGAAACCGGGTCTGATATTTCAAGGATTTTTCTTAAAATTATTTCCGCCTCTCACTCTAGACGCATATGGAGGTACATTTAATCTAAATTCCACCTTCCTAATCCTTGCGCCAATAGTGTAAATGTGCGAATAACCAGGGGCTCCTTAACCGGGAAGGTTTAAGTCTACCTCCCCCAATCTCCAACCAGAAGTGCACACACTTTTCCCTTTTTGTTTTTTTACATTTTGTTTCAAAATACTTTATGAAAAAAGCTTTACACTCTGGTCTCCTAGCCAGGGAAGTGAAATTTTCTTTATTTTTAAAAAGTGGATGGAAAAATCTGCTCGAAAAACTGTGTTAATTTAGGACTACCAACCGTATTACTTTAATTAAAACAATTTTACTTCCTTAAATAAGTCCGTACGTCCTAACTGAAACCGAAATCAGAATGCCTTGCTTGTTAACTTTTATAGTTTGTATAACTTACATAAATAAAAAAAGAGAATAGTAAAAAGTACAGAATAGTAAAGCCAAAAAGGGCAATGCTTGCTTAATTTTGATGTTGGTTATAAAAAAAATATGATAAAGTATCACTGATTTAAAGTCTAATTGAGGCACAAAAAATGTTGTTTCGAAGCTCCAAATTTTACCCGAGGCCTTTTCTATTCACCCTAAAAAAATTAAATTTCTGAACATGAAGCTGCTTGTTTTGTTTCGTTAAAATTTTGAATTTGTTTAAAATTACGTTCAAGATTAGTGTGATATTATATTCGATGTATGGTTGGGGAATGAGAAAAAAATATTTAGTAAGTTATGTAATCAATCCAAATTTAAAATCTCATTGAGTT
The DNA here is from genome assembly GCA_901482245.1 of Timema douglasi. NCBI lineage: Eukaryota > Metazoa > Arthropoda > Insecta > Phasmatodea > Timematidae > Timema > Timema douglasi. The sequence goes on from CABEEJ010003736.1 coordinate 19,043, forward strand.
GCCTTCCTCAATATGAGTTATAAATCTTTTTAAAAAATTATCGTTTTAGCAGAAATCAGCCCCGGGTTTAAAATAACGAGCCTTTACCCTTGAGAGGTTATTTTTAATTAAAAAGACGCGGGAATAATAGAGTGGGGTTTCTAAAAACAATTATTACAAACTTTTTTTCTCTTCAGCACCGCGTCTTACTACCCGTTCGGGTTATACGCTTATATGCTAATTAGGATAAGGGTTTTTAGGGATTAGGAAGGTTATATTTATAGGAAGTGTCCCTGCATTTGTGTGAATGGAAAGTAGAAAATCATTTAGGAAGATTCACCCTTAGTTCACCTGACCGAGATTTGAACCCCAATCTCCCTGTCATCGGCAGTCTAGACTACTGCAAGAGTAGCGCGTTAGATCATGCGGCCACCGAAATGGGTTACAAAAGTTGTTAAAATTACATTCATACAGCCAAAAAGGTTAATTGACCTTGAAACGTTACGCTTCACTGGTGAAGCCCCTCGGTGTTGAAGCCACTCGTAGTGTATTTTGTGAGGTGTGATTATGATTAATCCTCTGTTTGTTGGGTTCCACTTTATAATGTTGTTTTTGTGGAGAGAGGGGACTCTCGGAGGTTGGCGTCTTGTCGGGGCCTGTTCGAGTTCCTCCAAGAAAGCTGATTTAATCCCCTTTTCGATAAAGGTCTTAATACTATGGTCGAGTTCCTTCACTTGACGGGTTGGGGGGGAGGGGGGGACCTAATTACTTCAATTTGGTGGTGGGGAGGCGAAAACGAGAGGGAGTGGGGTTGAGTTCCTTCACTACACCTGAAGGAATGGATTATAAGTATAGTTAGTTAATTTATACATATACTTATGGTTCTTAACCAACCTAACTTAACCTAACCTTTCGTGCGTTAACGAATTTTGTTATTTAATTTTGTAATTTACTGTGCGAATATCCCCTTCACTCGACCGTTGCTATAGGACTAAGAACTTGACACCCCCGTCCCTCAAATCACTCGGATAACTTATAATCTCTTCCTTGAGGTTTCTTGGAGGAACTCGACCATCATTATCGAACTAATTATCTCTGTGGAGGAACTCGACATACCCGCTTGTTGTGCTCCAGCTTATTAATGTTGGTAAGGACTGGGTTCTTACCGTCTATGTGTGAGGACTTGCTTTTAATAAATTCAATATTCTTTATTACCTATATTTATAATCTTAACCCGGTACAGTAGTTCAATGACTTTCTTTATCTCAGACAGTTTTTATTTTTGAAAATTGAGATTAATTTGACGCGGACCGTTCCCGTATAATGCTGTGGGACGATTGTGAAGAGAATCCTTTTTTACATATATTTTTGAAGGAAATTGTTCCAGAACCATCCATGTTTTTTAAATTGACACTAAGGTCTATCCTTCAAGAAGCGAAAGAGTGAGATGGAGCGAAAAAAAAGGAGACAAAACATGTATTTCAGCCACGTTTCACGTGTTTGCAATATGGGTGGAGTTAACCGTGAACAATGAAATTTAGTTGTCAACAATAAAAAAAATAGATATCTTTTAGTCACCTAACTGTGAGAAGATTTCCTGACACATATGGATACTTTGAGTTTTATATTTTGAAAATATTAATTAATTTTAAAATATACAAAGGGTGGAAAATTGTTGATTAAAATGATTACCAAATGAAATTTTATTTCATTACAGACCCACAAGTGTCGCTTTTGATAGAACTTTATTCATTTTTGAGGACTCATTCCCATGTCATTTGGGAGATTTATTTTGCTAACCATCTCCAATAAAATAAAATACTTTCAATGGTCATGCATTAAGTATTAAAGGAGTGGTATACATTAAAAACCAGTAAACTGTCACAGCTGTTTTCAAGAAGAGCTGGGTGTCCTGTCACTCCTGCGAGCCGACCACCCCCACATATCTCACCTTCCCCCCAACTTCCACCACCTCCGCCACCACTTTCAGACCCTAAACCGCCATTTTAATAGGGTCATAACTTAGTGACCCATAGAAAACTAAGAAATGAAAAACATTCCTTGGAAATTCCTCGCTCGAAAATAATTTCAAATGTTTTGGGTTATGGTTAATTTAGATGGTTATGATAGTTTTCATAAGTAAAAAGTGTTCTTTTTATTTTCCGGTTCATTGTAATTCTTAAAATTTCAAAACTGCAAACAAATAATTTCCTAATCTTGGAAAAGGAAAGAGTCGAATGTAATATATTTACACACACAAGAAGATTCTTTCAACAAACTATTATGCTATTAAACGTGCCATTTCTAAAGATAAGATCATGTCAACAAACTAGTAACAAATTAACTTAGCCTAGTAGAGAAACGCCTAATCTAGCGCCAGAAATACGCTGGTTTAACAGGACGGAACCATTTACAAAGATAGTAAATAGCTCTGTATCTTCCAGGATGGAACCAAGGTCATATAGACTAGTAGTTTTCATCTTTTTATAATCGACGGACCGGAACTACATTACATTATTGAAGGACCTGCAAGTTACATGGATCGAGGAAAAAGCTAAGATTTTTCGAAAGCATGGCTAAATTTCAGTCAAATATTGCGCTAGAGGTATAGCCCAATTTTATTATGAATGGACATATCCGAGAGCTAGAAGAATTTACTGAAGTTGTTTTAAAACATTGCTTAAAGATATTTAAAGCGTGTTTTTACGCTTTTAATTGTCTAATAGTTTTCATTAATATGAAACAATGTTTGTAACAAAAATAATAGTGTATTATGCTTATCAGGCCAAAAACTGTCACACATTAATGTTTAGGATACTTATGTTTGTATACAGTACATTGTAAAACGAGTTGTACTAATTTAAGGTTATGTGAGTTAAAAATAAAATAATCAAACTCAAAACTAATACGTGTGTATATTCATTATAGTTAAATTAGGACAATCGAAGCATAATAAAAACTAGTCACACAAATAATTTTGTTTGCATTACACTTATTAAATATATTTTATGATTAGAAAAGTATACTGATATTAACGTAGATCTAGACGGCGCGGCGGTGAAATATAAAAATGTTGCAAATATTGCCTCTAAATCTTCGTATTAGAGTATATAGCCTCAACACGCTGTCCTTTCAACAGTAGCTAAAAGGAGAGATTGTAATATTGATTGAGTCATTCATTACTGTTGGCAGCCTTGTTTTTATAAAACTTTTTTTTAAACTAAAAATAGTTTGTTCTTAGAGTATCCCTATGCTATGGAAAGGAGGGCTCGATCTCGCTAGACTCCCAATAGATACGTTAATGGTTTGCCACACTCTCCACTGATATTTTCTTGTTTGATCAATGAGTGAACTAAAATAAACTTTGACACGAATTATTTTTAAACAAAATTGATTCTCATTATTCCTAAAATGCTATTATAACTACTTATTAATAATTTATTTGTGGGCCGGCAGCAAAGAGCCCGCGGGCCGGTACCAGACCACAGCCCTCTGGTTGGAGAACACTCATCTAGAATTGACAAACTTTTTTTTTCAGTCATCATGATATTGTTTAGTGTTTTATTCTAAGGTACAGATTTAACATTATTTAACAAAAGTGACAACTGTAAGATATCATAACTAGGCGTATGAGTATATGAAAAATGGTTCAGTAACTTTTGTAACCGTCAAACAAGTTCCATTCTTCCTGAATAAATAGATACCCCTGAGCTGTATGTTTGTATACAGTAATTGGTTTTATGGCTGTATGAGATACGAGCTACCACCTAGGATTGTGAACTCTAACTTACTCGTACCCTGTATCTGCTCTTGCAACGGGTGGAGATTAAACTTCGACCTCCTGAGGTTCGAGACAAAATCTGTTCCATGGGATTGGCTCTAGTTTGAAGCTTAGTGCCTCCTCAATGCTCTTGATCACGGGTAAGGCTGGAAACGCGTGGTCTGTCCATGAGCCGACGAACTGCTCGGAATAACGAGAGGGAGGGTATCACAACGACCGATGTCACCAGAGTCAAGCCATCCCTACAGAATATTCACCAGAAGTGAAGGTCAAACCAATCAAATCAAGTTCACGCGTTTTATATTTTGTTTTAAAAAATCTAAGAGACTATATCACTCAACATCTCAAATCAGGTTTAACCACTTGGTTTTTAAGATCGGAGCTTATAATATCGCCCGACACCACAAATCAAGTTAGCGAAACAAGTCACTATCATGGAAACTTGTGCAACAACAAATGGGGCGGAATGACATAGTAATCGTATTATATTCACGAAGGATTCATTCTGGACACCTTCGGACTTCTTCCCTGAAACTATTGATTGTAATTTAATAAAAACAATAATTAAGAATTGAATGGATAACTTTATGTAGTTACGGCAGCAAAAATGAAACCAGCCCACCCGGTCTATCTGCGGCCCAATCTACCCCTGGTAGAAGGGACTTGTTACAAACCCGCTCCAGTGGTCAACGATCTAAAGTTTTCCACTAACCCGCATCGGACGGTCCACACGCAACGCAGCATAAGATTTTTGTATTATTTATATTATTTTTAATAAGAATGCATTCACCTATCCGCGTTGTACGCATCGGACATCGGCGATGTCGATAAGAACTCCGGAAGACATAATTAAAATCTGAACGGTGTGGTGCGTGCGGATGACGTCATCTGGAATACAGAGTAGAACATGCACTCCCCAAAATCGCATTCAGAATTCCCAGCGCTATTCTCTTTATTTAAATACGAGATGGGTAGTACAGTCCACTGTTCAGAACAGTTAAAAGTGGTTTAGTTAGCTGAAATGAGCAGTTCATTTATTTATTTATTTATTTCAATAGTTCATTAACTACTTCTTGTAGTTCAGTCGTTCGCGACCAATAGAAATAGGCCTACAGCCTGTAGTTCAGTCTTTTGCGGCCGACTTACATCTTACAGTTTAGCCCTCCACCAGTTCGCGAACCACCGCGTGTGAATGAGCTATTATTTCCCCCCTCACATCATTAGTTACATAGTATAAGTCTGCCGTCTGGGGAACGTTTTTAAAGTTACGAATCAAAAACTTGTTATTTTTTATCAAAATAACTATGATAAGTTTAAAAAACAGACAAAATATATTTTTTAAACCAGAAAAATAACACTTTAAAGTCAAATTATATTAGTTACAACAGCATCAGCTGTTAGGTTAATGATAGCTTAGTGGGGTGCAAATAAGAGTATTTGTCTCTATACTTCATTCACGGGAGGAGTTTACCTCTGAAAGGTCTTTTTTCTTACCGATATCCTACTATATAATAGATTTCTGGTAGGGAAAAAAGTCCTTTTCCAGGTAAACTCCTACCGTGAACGAACAATAGTAGTCTATGTCCTAACGATCGCCCCTGCCAGTGATGTCATTATAGATATTAGGACACACAAAAGGCGACAGTAGAACTAGAGGATAGATGTTGGGAACCGTCTCCTTCGGGAAGACAAATCTAGTGGACGCTGTACACTAAATAAATCCTATTTGTGCGATGAGTGCGATCCGTCCGATGCGGGATAGTGGACGCTTACCTTAAGGCGTCACTCTCGTGCTAGACTGGCCTACCGATGACGGTAAGATCGGGGTTTAAATCCCGGTGAGGTCTACTGAGGGTGGTTTCTTACTCTCCTTCTAGACAAATGCAGGGAGATTACCTCTAAAATACTTCCTTTCTCATCCCTTTCCTATTAGAGTAATTACCATGAATGCGTATAACCTTAACAGATACGAGGTAATAAAAAAAAGTACAATTCAGTATAATAGAAACAATGCTAATCAAGAGCGACTTGCTTCGTCAAATGGGAGCTAGTTTTATAGTTATCTTGTAGTGACACCAGCTAGCCTAGTCCTTCAACCATCTCTAGGCTCTAGGAAGAAAAAACCTGTCACCATCACTCAACGGTCAGGAGCCCGCGGGCCGACCATGTTTCGAAATTAATTCAATCATTTTATCGGATTATAAATGGGAGTATGTTATACAAGACAGCCCTTCTTCCTCCTCCTCCGATGAAAAAAATGACCGTTGTCATTTATTAATTCGTGTTACTTGCTTCGGACACGCTGCTAGCCGTGGTCGAGATAAAACAGAAGCAGAAAGAAAGAACCGACTGGGGATAAAAAGCGCCCATGTACCCACAAAAAAGTACAGCTGCGCTGTTCTTCCAAAATTGTTCCGCACTCCCTTTCCATGCAAAAGCGAGTATATACCCTCTAAAATGATTCCTTCCTCTTCCCTACCTCATTAGAGTAATCATCATAAATGCGTATAGCCTGAACAGGTAGTAAGACGCGGTGAATTTTTTTTAAAAAAAGTTCTGTGATTTCCAGACCTGCTCCGCGGCACTCCTCGTTGTACTACTGTTCAGCTCCTTTCACACAAATTCTGGTACATTTACTCTAAGCTCTACCTGTCCCACACCCATCCTATGAGTGTTGTTAAATGCGTATAGCCCGGACGAGCAAGTAAGACGCGAACCAAATTAACTTGATTTTTCCTATGAACGCGACACTCATTATAATGGGGAATGTAAACCTTATATAGTATGGAGTGCCAGTGCAACAAATATACTTTTAAATATGAATGTTTATATAAAGTTATTTTTTAAAACTATTTTAAAATAAAGATAGGGTTAAATTGTAGACGTGGTTATATTTTCATACATATTGTCGTAAATCCGGAAGGGTTTGTTGCTACAATTTTAAGAAAACATTTCAAAAACACCCGACGAAAAACCTAAATATGTGACAACAAATAAAATGGATTTTCCCTGGTATCATGTGGTATATAATGTTAAATAAAATATATTACTTCAACATGTTTATTTTAATTAAAAACATTATTTATGACACTATCCTCACACATTCTAAAAGTCGAATAAAATTATATAATTAATAATGTTATTGATTAAATTTAAATTTAAATTTAAATTAGTTTGTTATAAATAAGATGGTGCCGGTATTGTGATGCGGATACAGAGCGAAGTTTACGGATCCAGTGGGATAGCTTGATGCAGTGCGGATGCTATTTATAGTCATCTGCACAAGGCTTTATTCATGGCAAATATTTGTTTGCCAGAGTATGAGTTATTTGAGGAATTTAATTAGGAATTTCTGAGAAGACTGTTTATATCAGAACACGACTTCAGACCAAACAATCTTAATTATAGACCAGGTACATCACTAGCCCCCCAACCGTTAATTCATCCCTGTGGAAGGAAAAGCCTCGATTCACTATTGATAAGTTTTTCAACCTCGCCGGGAATAAAACAAGGGACTCTTTACTTTAGGAGACTGGCGTGCTACCGACTGAGCTGAAGCATCGAACTAGAGTTATTTATTTGCCAGTGATTTCATTGTTAGCGGATGGAGATATTCCTGAAGCAGATTATTTGATGAAATTACGATAATAACCAGATTTGTTTGGGGTTAAGATTATCTGTTCTCCCCTAGACCCCCCTTGCCAACATCGAGGCTGTAGTGGAATGTTGCAGGACCAGAATCACGACAGCCCCTGATCTCGTGCTAACAATGACCTTGGACGCCGAGATGGTTGCGGAACTACCAGGGGAAGGAAGCACTCGTGACGGATATAACCGAGTCATTACGAGCACGAAGCCACACAGATCACGTAAATTGCCCCCATGCCCCCGTTCAAAATTAAAATGTAGATATATACCATCGTTTCGTACGCAGTTTCGCACCACTGTGTTTTCCACCCCAGCTCCAGAGACAGTACAGCCATTTTTGATTAGGAGGGAGAGATGGGCAAGAGGGAAGTTAAGTGTGACCCCCTCCCCAGTTAAAATATTGACTTATGCCAATTCAAACGTTTTGTTTTTCACCGTTTTGGAACCAAGTATGGCGTTTTGCACCATAATAGTTTAACGAGAAAAGAATCTATAATACTAATACAAGTAGCCTACTCGGCGTTGCCCGAGGTATCCACGCAATGGATTGCGTGGTTACACCTCGTAACGCTTTTAATTGCAACAAAGAGAAACAAAAAATTTCTTCTAGTCCAGTTTTTAATTAATTTAAAAAATCAAATCCATATCTAAAAATGCCTGCTTTTAGATGCAGATGTTGGTGCATAGGGGCTAATGATTTTTAAATTTCAGACCTTTGCATTTAACATATATCAACCGACACTCATGACAAAGATACACAACTCTTAATTTTGATAATATAATAAAGATAAAGAAAAGAGTATGATAAACAATGGGTCAAAATAAAACGTGGTAGTATTTTTTTTTTCTTGTGTCAATATAAATATAATATTTTGTATAATCTTGCACCCAAATAGGGCGTTTTGGAATCTATTATTTTAGTCAGTGAAAAATAACATTTTATAATGCCAGAGAGATATGCATGAACTTCAAAAATATAAATAAGTATATTATTTTTAATGTTTTGTTTTGAACTGTTTATGGCGCTATTATTCCACATTTATAGTTTTGCAAGAAAAAAAAGCATGACCAAAAAGAGAGGATCAAAGCAAAGCGCATACTAGTCCCTCTCAAACAATAAATTTATTTTTTCTTATTACTATATAAGACTAGTTTAGTGGTCACAGTTCCTAGCAACAGATCTAGATGTCCCAAGTTCAATCCCCGACACTTCCAGAATTTTTCTGTGTCTTCACGAAGAAAAATTAGCAGTTACATGAACGGAAAGGTAAAGGCTTCGATCTAGAAAACTGAGATCAATGACCGCAGGGGAAAGTCACTATAAAAATATTATCTATAGTGGGGGTACAAACCTCCTTAGCCTCAAAGACACCATTGGTTTTTACACTTAGCATGGTCCCACCATTTTGTTCTAATATAACCATTATTTTTTGCAAACCTATCAAGATGCAAAACGATTCAATTAAAGCATAAAAAAAATTAAAATATTGTTGGTAATTGAGAATTACTAAAAAATACTACCCAACCTAACAAAGACTAACTTTCACTAGGTAAATTAGTGGAAGGTTAGGTTTTTAATAATAAATGACTAAAGTTAAAGAAAAAATAGTAATTTTTAAGGTTTCAAATTTTTTGTCCGATTCCTCTACAATTGTACCAAATTTCAACTATTTATTTCATCGTGAAGTACAACAAATATTTTGGAATGATACACAATACTTTTTAATTTTTATAAATAAAGTTTTTAATTATCTTTTTGTTTTGAAATTTGGCATGCCTGTTGAGAGGTTCATGTATTGTTGCCCCAAATTTAATATTTATAGCTCATTTAGAACTGAAAGTATTAACATTCTTCTATGTTTAGACCTATATATATCTGGACACCATTGGGAAAAACATACCAAAGAAAGATTTTTTTATTGTATTTGCTTAGCTTTTTTTTTGCAAAATTGTTTAAAAAATGATTTTTTCTAACTACAAAATAAATGTATTGTTTTGTACCTCTTTTCACTCTAATAGCTCGCACCAAAGTATAGTTATTATTATTATTAGCACCGCGTCTTACTACCCGTTCGGGTTGTACGCACTTACGCAAATGTGTAATGGTAGGGTGATTGTGAGATGAAATGAAGGACCTACAGTTTAACGTTGAATCCGAATCACGGTGGAGGCCTGGCATTCCCCACATTCACAAGATATCTTGTCAGAGGTGAAGGAAGGGTTTGGTAATCAAATAAATCTGCACCGGGACCTGGGATTGAACTCCGGCTGCCAGCACAGAAGTCTGACACCTTACCCCTAGACCGCCAGGTCACCTAAAACTAATAGAAAGGATAAAGTACTCGTATTTAGGTGAAGGTCCGAGAAAGTTTGTGCAGTACACCGTGCCCTTTATTTGAAAATGTTTGTGATTAGATTAGTTCAGCGCAAATGTAAATGAACTTGATCCAGATAGGTTTATTAGGATCAGTGCTTTGAGAATTATTAGAAATTATAATGTTTACTATTTTATTTTATTTTTGACGAAGGATTTTGCAGACCGTGGAATCTTATCTTTCTTTAACTTATACTTAGCATAGGTGTATCGATTTCTCTTCGACTACAGTCAGACACCTTAGCTCAATTGGTAGCGTGTATATCTGCTGAGATAAAGGTCCCGGGTTATATTCCTAGTATGGCCGAAAAAACTATCGTTGGTGGAATGTGGTGTTAACTTTACACAGTGATGAATTAACGGCCGGAGGCTGGGTGGTGTGTGTGTTATAGATTAAGTTAGCTTATAAGTCGTGTGCTGATATAATCAGTCAGATGTAGTATAACGGTTTAAAAAGTGCACGTTAAATACCTCAAATTTAAAAAGAAATGTTATACTACAACGATAGAAAGAACTGCTGCTTGATTTCTTAGCAAGATTTTAGATAAAACACAATGCTGGAGTGAGAATTTATTAAAGTAGGACGACAGGAGTGATAACATGTATCCGCATTCTTAAAATATGTAAAATAAAACCAATCTATCGTACTGCCATAATATATAAATCCTTATCCTTAATACATTTAATACTAACTCATTTTTATTTATTTAATAAGGGAGCCGATGTACATTCCTTCCAGCTACATTTAGGTGTATTCAGAGTCAAATTATTCTAAATAATAATAAATCAATTCCACGGTGTAGTATAAAAAATGAGTACTTAGCGGAACCGGAAACAAGTTTTTCTTGTATCAAGCCAAAGTGAAATTGATTTGAAGCGGAAGGCAATGCCAAGACTCGGTTGTTATTCAAATTTATTATTTTTGATGGCCGTTTTTCGTAATGTGAAAGTTATACCTTTTTATTTAATGTGATCAGATAGTATACAAACTAGACGTTTGATATTGCCGTCAGGGTTATACGAATATTATAGTGTGTGACTGAAGAGGAATGTTTTTCGGAAAATATTCTGATACCAATTTCAGGGACCAATGGACGGGGATGTATTCTTAAAGGTTTTAATTACAATGTTGAAATACTAACATATCTTGTTGACAGCAGGCTCAAAGTTAATGACTCATTCAACCACCAAGCACTGCATTCGATACGTGAGTGTGAGAAGAGAACTAGAATATCTGTGTTTGCTTAGTCGTAGCTCAGTTGATAATGGTTCTGCTGTTAAACTAAATGAAAACTTTAAAATTAAGCACCTGGAAAATTCTTAGGAAAAATTGAAGGAAAATGTTCCATCTTATAACTTTATTGGTCCTGAACCATTATTAAAGCAATTAAATGAAGCCATTACTAGTCATTATTTGTTGTTAAGACGCGCAAATAAAATGGAGGTGAAAGTAGTGCGGAGTAATACGTTTTTCTGGCGCTTGAGACGTTGCCAGAAAATGCCTCGTAAAATAATGGCCACCCATCCCCTTGTATCCTGTCCGCAAATTCTGCCCTTTGAAGTCTAGAAGTAGATAAACTGTCACGCTCGGTGGCGCCTGGCCAGGGTTCAACGTCCGGACCCGGCAGTGGCGACAATTATTCGCCGGACTTCAAGTCTACCTGCAAAGGGGAAATATATTTTCACTAGACTTGATTTCTTTATGGATGGTGACCACACGCAAGTACCCCCCCCCCCTCCCTTTTCCCCTGTGCTAGCACCACGTTTCACATAATCGCGTATCCATCAGGGCTATGCGCATTTTACACTTTTAAGGAAGAGTTAAGGCAGATAGAAAGTGTTACGTTTGCCAAAAACTTCTCCTGTAATAAATGTAATATATTTTAGTTATAAAAGGGTAGCCCTATCTCACAGAGAACTGTGCTCAACTTGCATGGTCTTATATTTATATTAGTATGGAGGTCTTGTCAATAGTTAAATTTAAATAAAACAGTTGATTTAAGGGAAGAAAAGAAACTCATCCAGAAAATCACCAATCTGGCTTTAATCACGCGTAATAAATAGTTGCGATTGTGATTAGGCTACATGACTGTGTGGGCTGTAGTAAATTGTTGTCATTTTTTTTTAAAACAACAGTTCTAAATATAATCGTACATAATGTGATAGTACTTGACTTACATTTGCGTCCTCCAATGATATAAATATTCTCTCTAAGCCGACGGTAGTTTCCTACCAGGACTCCAGTCGTCATATTCCACCCCGAGATAACATCAAGACATGTAACTTACATTATAATAACTAAAATAATTACTAGAGTATACCAAATCTAAGTGACGTCCCACTGTGTAGCGTTATCTTGCTGTACATACAGAACCTGTTGCAAGAGACTAAAGATGCTCCTCTCCAGATAATGGTCAAGACTGTTATTAATAATGTGATGGACTTTCTTTTACTCTGGTATGTTTCGATCATCTGCCGAGATAGGGTGGGAAAACAAATATATCATTCTCATTTCTGGTAAGATGTCAAGCTAGACTTGAGAGAGGTCTGTCTAAATTAATGAGGGTGGTCGCTGTTGCAACGAGGACTGTGGCCAATCAGACGTCACGTCACTTCCTCGGACGGCGAGAGACTGTTAAGTCACGCACTGACGTAACCTAGTGGGCGTCGCGTTTCAAAATTCGATTCAACTGGAAACTTGCAGGTCTTTTCGTTCCCTATTACAGCTCGTGAGACTGTCGCCGAGCGTGGAAAATGGGCGCGCAAGGTGAGCGTAGCCTTCGCGTGATTTTTCCAGCCCCTCCTTTTAGTGAACTTGACTTTGAAGGATGCAACGCGATGTCACTTCCGGTGCCGTGTTATGTAACCGTTGTCACGAGCATGACGGGACCTAGCTCATGCTCAAGGTGCTAAATGCAACTGTATATATCAGGAAGCTGCACCAGCTCCAAGTGACGGCGGGTACGTTGACAAAGGCGTAAATATCATCTCGTCTGGTATGCTGACAATGGAGAGGTCGGGTTTGAGTCCCAGCCTGGTGTACTGAGGTATTGTTTTTATAGAAGTTTCCCACTCTTTATCAACGCAAATGCTAATACATTTTCTCAAAATGTTATTCTCTTTGTTTTGATTCCATTAGCATAAAATTTAATGTGTGGATAGCCAAGATGGACAGTACAAAGCTGGGCACGTAAAATAATATTAATAGTACTAATAAATGTGAGTTAGTGTTACTCCAAAGTATTAATATCATGTCTGGTTAGTAGTGCACTTATCTTATATGTAAACCCTCCCCACTCCCTAGGTTTGTTTGCTATTCTAACACTTCCCTGCCATTCATTGTACATTTATGGCCCTGTGATGTATGGCAGCAGTACATGGATAGTAAAATGGCCATCGTAGAGCTGAAATGTTTGCAAACATCAAATGAAAATCTTGCAAGTGGCTGCAAGGGCACATATATTCCATTCACGGTAGGAATTACTCTCTGAAAGGTCTTTTTTCCTACCAATATCCTACTATATAGTAAATTTATGGTAGGGAAAAAGACCTTTCAGAAGTCAATTCCTACCGTGAATGGATTATATTAAAGATGACTCTTGACCTTTCATCGTGACTACATTGTTTGCTTACACGGACATGTGATTACTGATTAGTTTCTGACTCTACGAACCCGGCTAAATGAAAACACTTCCACTTAAGTGAGTGGTTAGGGAGGTCAACCAACTACGGGTCTAAATTGCCCTGGTTCGATCCCAGTATTGTTAGCAAAGTTAGATTAATATTTGCGTTTTGGTTTGCTCTATCAGCCAACAACTATGCATGGTCAAATGTCCCAGGGCCATACCATGGAAGGAGAAAGGGGTTGAGGGAGTTCAAACCCTCTTCTTTTCAATGCCTAAATTATTAGCTCATTGAAGTCTTGTAAAATTCTCAAAACTTACAAGCCTAATTTTAAGAGTGCCAGTATCGATAGATTCGCGAAGTTAGCCCTCAATTTCATCATGTCTGGTTTTATGGTGTTGCAAAGGTTAGGGTTCTAATCCCAACCAGGTGTAGTGAAGGGACTTGTCCCTAATAGTTTCCAACCCTCCCTCCACACCAATGTGGTTAAATTTCATCGAAATTCGTCCTTCCTTATGCCTCTGCCCCATCAGTGTAAATATGCAAATAGCCCAGACGAGTTGTAAGACGAAGAGCACGAGAAGAAAAAAAAACTTTACAAACTGAAACCAAGCAAATTTCACGATGGCAAGTTATCAGCCGCTCCAGAAATTGATCCAGAGACCCTATGATCAGAGCATACAGACACCTTGATGTCGAGAGCGACCTATCCGCTCTATAGGACCACCGCAACGAGGCGAAGGAGAAATGTCGGAGATGAGAGCTATGAATTATTTAGCAGTCGGCTGGTTCATAATTATAATGGCGGTGCTGATGCGAAGCTGCGCCTTACGCCTCCAGTAGTTCAGGTGTTTCCATTATTGTCGCCCCAACCACCTGCACTCCCTGAACAAAAATTCTTGGGATCGTTACAGTGTAGAATTCCACAAATACCTTTCATGGAAATATCTGTAGTCCCTTAACTAGGAAACATTTGTATTCGTTTAATATATACAGTACTTAGGAAACCCAACAGCCAGTGCCCGGACTGTCGATTTACCACTTAGCGAAAAGGAATATATCCAATCTTCTATTTGTGGCCCTCGCTTGGGGTCAAATCATGGACCTTGATTTCAGCCAACTTAGCTAAAGTTTCGGACTGACACTAGAGTTCTAGATTAAGTTGATATGTACAGTAAATTACAAGGAAAAAAACAAAACAAATAAAAAGAACAAGTTTAACAGAGCAATGTAGATTGGTCCTCTCACCGGGGAGGTCCAACGTCTGTTCTAATCCAAATCAGGTACACTTGGATGTTTTTCCTATCCTTTCTGTAGGCCAACGCTGTTTCATTTTCTTATAAATCACTTTCTTCAACTTGTCTCTTGGGTAGTAAAGTTGCAGACAGATCACCGGGGCAATTCACATTAAGTGGCGTTAATAGTTCTTAATAGCGAATTGAGAGTGAACCCTAGTACCGTCGGTGAGTTGGTCGCTTTCGGCCCACGCGAAGAGGATTAAAGTGGAATGGAAGGAAGTGCGACAAAAAATTGTGGACACAATGAATAGAATATTGATTCAGTATATATGTTTAATTTAATCCACCAATAGTAATCTCAAAGCTTCATAAATATTTTCCTCGACAGGTCAGGTAATTTTATGATACATTTTATCTATATTTAAAATAGTTCCTTTTAAAATTTAACTATATTCATGGTACATTTTCAAGGACTTTAAATATCACTATATGGAGCAAATTATTATTATTAGCACCGCGTCTTACTACCCGTTCGGGTTATACGCACTTACGCTAATGTGTAATGGTAGGGTGATTGTGAGAATGAAATGGAGAACCTACAGTTTAACGTGGAATCCGAACCACGGTGGAGGCCTGGTATTCCCCATATTCGCAAGATGTCTTGTCAGAGGTGAAGGAAGGGTTTGGTAAGCAGATAAATCTGTGCCAGGGCCGAGGATTGAATCCCGGACCCCAGCACAGAAGTCCGACACCTTACCCCTAGACCACCAGGTCATCCTATGGAGCAAATTAAACCAAACATCTCTACTGAAGCAATATTTGATTTATTCTTTCCAAATAATTTGTTGCTATAAAAAAAACTGCAAAAATACTAGTCCGTTTTATACAAGGGTCACTTAGAGGCTGGTCGATCAACGTCTCTAAGCTCTTGACTAGGGCAGATTAAAAGAGTAACGTGGTATAAATAGAGATCTTAGTTTGATAACGCCAAGCTGCTCCTCCCACGGTATGCACTTGCCCGAACCATTTCATGTGTTGTTTTTAAACCAGTTATTATTGAAATATAGGCAGTGGGCGAAGAAGATGATAGGAGGAGAAAGAGAAAAATAAGGGAGACGAGGGGGAGGAAAAGGGGACAGTTTGTTTCATCAAAGCCACCAATGAAGAGTAGAAAGACAAACAGACAGCTAACTCAGAAATCTCCCCCTTGAGCTTACAGACCAGAGGTAAATGTGTATTGCCATGCGATCCAAGATGCCGGAGTTTGATCCACGGTCAAGTTTCCATATCCTTTCCATCAATGGAGCATTTCTTCAAAATATATCCTCCTCCTGTTCATTTAGGTCAGCCTGATAAGTGATAGCCAGTACTACACTTAGTGGAGAGACGTGAAGACGGAGCTAGCATCAATACTTTAATCTGGTGTCGAGATGTATACACAGATTTTAGTAGAAAGGACTATCTGAAATGTATTTTTTCCTACCATAATCTATATTAATACAATTAAGAGTTTATCTGTCTGTCATGAGCATTGCGTTGTGTATACCACAAGCAGAAGGCTACAATTTTAAAACTAGTAGCCCTTGTGCAATTAGGAATTTCAAATTTTGGATAAGATTTTTTTTTAATTATTAGAAACTGGGTAGGAAAAAATAAAATGAAGCTGTTATTTCATGTCAGTCTAAAGCAAAGAAAAATGGTGCCCGGGTACTTCTAGTTCTACTATCCTATATTAAGATTTTGGTAGGAAAGAAACACCTTTCGGACTGTCTTTACTAATAGTTAATTAATAAAAATCTTGAAAATAAAGATTTGAAAAATGGACTGATAAAATATATAATGGGTAAGCACATGGTGAGTATGCAAGCTTCTGGAGCGTTGAACTTAATACAAATGCTCAGCTGTCTCTCAATATTATGACTATGCTTTCTTATTTCGAAATTAAGTTTGTTCTATAGTGAAGTTGAAAAATACCAACAGTTTTCTACATAATTAACAATCTTATATTTTTAAGCTGAATACATTTAAGTATATAGTTCAACCTAGTTTCACTCAAATTAATTGGTAATTTATAGGAAACTATAACCTGATTTTGGGTGGAAGAGCAGTTTATAAAATCCTAACATATTTCTTTGTGGCCAACATTAATAACATTTTTATGTAATTGTTTATGACATTTTAAAGATATTGATAATACCTAACAAAAGTGGCAGCTCCATATAACATGAATGTTTGTATGAATGGTTAAAGGGTTTTAGCAGCATTAATATCAGTAGTAGTTAAAATACCAGATAATGTTATTCATACCAAAATCAGGGTATTGATGCAGCCTTCCTCATACAAATACTGTAGTTTGTTTTTATCGTCCCCAAAAAATCTAAGTTGTTTGAGGATTATCTTTGTGGTTTGGAAACGTCTCAGGTGCTGTTATCACAATAAATATGTCAGTGCGAGGATTTCTGACTTCAAGAAGGCGGCACCCTTAATTTCTCAATTTTTTTTTAATACGCCCTATTTACCCACATCCCTTTCCCACCCTCTTAGCTAATATCATACGCACATTGTAGGGCGCACGTGGTCTAATCACTAAGCTCTGATTTGTCGGTGAAGGGATTTAAATCCTAGTGGGGTGTTCTCAGACAGACAAATCGCATGGAATATAATAAGGTGAAACAGTGAGTTTCCCAACTCAAGGCTTGCTTAAATTAGAGAAATTCTCAGGTGACAAGGGCAATGTTGGTATCAGAGATGGGTCTAGGGGTATGGAGGGGCAGGGGGTTTTCCCCCGGGAAAATTGTAAAATTTGAGGCAATAATTTGGCCTTGAATCGAGATTTTAGGTAACTGTATTTTTAAAGTTATTTTCTAATGGTGGATTTTTCCAGTTATACAAGTACTATTTGTGTTGACATTCAGAAAAATTGTGCGTAGGAAAACTAAGACGTTTAGCTCGTAAGAACTACATGCTTTATCGAGTGATCAACATTACCTAACTTCTTAAGGCTACTTGTGAGGAGGAAGAGTAAGAGGGGGAGTAGTAGTAGTAGTAGTAGTAGTAGTAGTAGTAGTAGTAGTAGTAGTAGTAGTAGTGGTAGTAACTTTAGAACTAGTAGGCACTGACAACGGCGCTGCCAGCCAACGTGATTAACTAAACTTTCTATACAATCTACTACAGAAGGTATCTCCTTTTAATGTTTGATGAGTTACGAAGTTGGAAATTTTTCAAAAGTAGAGATCGACAATTGGGAAATTAAAAATTTGCATGTACAAGTCTGTATTAGTAAAGAACCTTCATGATTGAAAGTACCGAGGTATAGAGTCATTCTAGAACAGTGGTTTCCAACCTTTTGCAGGGTTTTACCCCTATTTTTTTTTTTATCTTTGAGAGTATCGCAACCCCTTGATAATTTACAATCATTTAAAATTGAGTTTTTTTTACTGCGTCTTACTACTTTTTCGGTCTATCCGTATGTAATTACATTATTGGGGTAGGAATAATTTATAGTATTATTATTATTATTAGCACCGCGTCTTACTACCCGTTCGGGTTATACGCACTTACGCTAATGTGTAATGGTAGGGTGAATTGTGAGATGAAATGGAGGACCAACAGTTTAACGTGGGATCCGAACCACGGTGGAGGCCTGGCATTTTCCACATTCACAAGATATCTTGTCAGAGGTGAAGGAAGGGTTTGGTAATCAGATAAATCTGCACCGGGACCTGGGATTGAACCCCGGCCGCCAGCATAGAAGTCTGACACCTTACCCCCTAGACCACCAGGTCACCTGAATTTATAGTAAGTGTTCATTTAACTTATTTGCCTGAAGGTAGAGGAGGAAACTGTTCAGGAAAAATAATCGTCAGTACACCTGGCCGGAATACGAATCCTAACTTCCTCGTAACCGACAAACCAAACCAAACGAGCGTGATTTAGGAATACACTGACAGAGTTGGATAAAACACGAGAATGCTCCAGTAAATTGACTCGGGGAGCACACTGACAGTTGGATAAGGAGTACATTATTTAAAAAAAATATTTTTAACCGCTTTTTGTGTGAATTATACAGAGGCCTACAATTATTGCAATCAGAAAAGTAAAAATATATAAAGCTATAGCCTCAAAAAGCATTGCAACCTCAACTGAAACAAGCCGCGACCCCCAGGTTGGAAACCACTGTTCTAGAATTTCCCAACTTTGGAGGGGGTGACACACCCTTTACCCCTCCCCAAGCGCAGCGCTCCTCTTCTCCGAGTGTTTTTCTTAGTTGATTTACTATCTCTATGGAAATGCGGATACACTAAGAAAAATTCTAGCTTTCTCATCACTAGTCCATAAGTATAATTAAATGTATTTAGCTCGGACGGTTAGTGAGGCGCAATTAGAATAAAAAGAAAAAAAATCATATCCGAAATTAACACCCGATGTCGCTTGCATTTTGTATATTTTATGAAACTAGCCTCACTGGAGCTTCTTCTTGAGAGGCTAACAAAGAAAGTTATTTTGAAGGCTACCACCAATTTATGGTGCCTCGGTAAATTATGTTTTGCCTTCATTGAAATGCTTCCAGCATCGCCGACTAACTTTGGGCTAGAGAAACGGTTCGACGGTTTAATTCCAGGCTTTCAAATTGATCAAAGATGAGGAATGGATCCACGTGACCACATACTCACAACAAGTTATAAAATATACATTATTGGGGGTGGCGAAGGGGGAATTTTCGTCATGGCACAGATAATATGATGGCAGTGCAGAAAAATGTTTCGCTTTAGGTTTTTACCTTCTCATATTAAAAAATATAATATAATCGTGGATTAATGGTGTACCTTGACAGCTGTTTAAATTACCTTAAAACTTTCTTTTCTTTTACTATTATGTCTGACTCTGTGACTATGGCCTAAATTGTTCGATGGATTTCGTTCAAACTTGATCATAATTGATCATACTTCAAAGATGGCTCGTGATATTAATTCGCTCTATAAAATTAATGGTAGTTTACTCACAACAGATTTTTGAAAATTTCCTTCAAAATGACAATAGGATAAATGAGAAAGTATGTAAGAATGTGTCGTAGCATTTATATGGTAACTTTAACGCGCGCTTTATAAACGCAAGAATATTCCAAGAGAGAACAAAATAAACCTTGGACAGCAAAGTGACCCTGGGGCGAGAATTGAAGCCGGGATCTTTAGTTAAACGCAAGTTCAATTCTCATATCTAGATGTCAATCCTCAACACACATTTAAATGAATTTGTCAACGACAATCACACGTACCAAGTATTAATATTAATGGATTTTGATATATGAATTTTATCACCAAAAAGAGACTTCATACTAGAATAATACCCAATTAAATGAAAAATTCAAAATTGCAAATCCAAAGGTTCCCGTGTCAATATTGTAATTTCGCACTAAATTTAATAATACTAGGGGTGACCTGGCGGTCTAGGGGTAAGGTGTCAGACTTCTATGCTGGCGGCCGGGGTTCAATACTCAGTCCCGGGAAAGATTTATTTGATTACCAAACCCTTACTTCACCTCTGACAAGACATCTTGTGAATGTGAGGAATGCCAGGCCTCCACCGTGGTTCGGATTCCACGTTAAACTGTAGGTCCTTCATTTCATCTCAAAATCACCCTACCATTTCACATTAGCGTAAGTGCGTATAACCCGAACGGGTAGTAAGACGCGGTGCTAATAATAATAATACTAGGACGACAACGTTTAGCACATTATCTCCAGCACTAAGCCGTTAGTGCCCAGTTAGTATATACATAGGTCTAGGTGAACCAAATACATACATTCTAATGTTTTTAGGTGTCGATTTGGAATTGAGCCAGACTCTCGTAGATCTACAGCCATGGAGGATTGCCAGGGTTTAATGGGGTTTTTTTTCTATTTATTGAGAATAGAATGTTTCAAAATGAATAAACGGTGGAAAATAAAAAGTTTGACCTATGAATTATTACTATACTCCATTCATGGTAGGAATTATTCTCTGAAAGGTATTTTTTACTACCAATATCCGACTATATAATATATTTCTGGTAGGGAAAAAGGCCTTTCAGAAAACAATTCCTACGGTGAACGGACTTTATGCATTGCACACTATCTAGACATAGACTTAAATTTAATGGAAATTGTCTGAGCAGTTTTCGAAAAATTAGCTTTGTGCGTTTGTTGCTATAAGAAATGTTCCTTTAATTTTCATTTGGGTGCATATTAAAAATGTACGTATTTACAGCTCCTATTTAGGATACAATATTTGAAGACATTTTTAAAACCCGGTAATGTAATAGGTATAATATTGCTCACGATCTAAAAATAATACGGATGTTTAATTTTTACTCTTTAGGTGCATTCGGACCATAATTATATATTATTATTTGGAAAAAATTATGAGTCGTTTTTGAACCAATTAATTTGGTGTTTTTGGTCGCTTCAGAAAAAGTACCCTTAGTTTTTAAGTGAATGCGTTAATGTTCCTCATAAATATAGATAGAACACAAATAGTCTTAAAAGCCACTTTAAAAAAATATCTGCGATACCATTAAAAATTATCTGTGACTCAGTGTCACATAAAAAGTAAATTTTAATCAAAATGTTGAAACATTATCACAATATTTTCTTTATCCTTCGTATATTCATAAATGGAGCCACAAAACACTTTGGGTAAGGAAAATGAAGGAAAGCTAAGTATTTGCAAAATTGATTTTAAATATCAGCTCTCTCTCTCGATATATATATATCAACAAAATTGTTTATAGGAAAGTCCAAAAACCCAACTAATAAATTATGTTGATCCATCTGGCGTCAACACACCAATATGAAGTCATGCGCCGCGAAATAAGACCGTCAGGCTACTCTGGTCTCTCTTGCAATGCTAGTTGCTTCATGGCTGGGACGAGATGCTATCAAACCTTTCAAACGGACTTGCGAAACATCGCCACGACGACGGCGGTTATAGAAGTTATTTAATATCGTATATACTCGGCCCCAGAACCGAGTGATGGGGGGAGAGAGGGTGATGAGGGAGAAACAAATTAAATAGTTGGTATAATTTAGATCTTTCTGTTACCAAGATAGTACAAGAGTACTATTCCTGATGCTAGGGCTGAGTGTCGCTGTCCTAAGTTAAGTCAGTATTTAGGTCATGTGCTGATATAACAACACATTTAGGAATGCCGTATTATATAATCCAACAAATTGTATGTACAGAGACGTACATATATACTTCAATTTCTTTACGAATAGCTTTTTGGAGCACCTACAAATATTTTCCAATACAAATATTGATTGAAAGTTTGCCAAATCTTGAAACATATTTTTTATTTGCTTCTTAAAAACAGCATTTTTTTAAATCCCCACTTCTTACTACCTGTTCAGGTTACACGCATAGTTATAAGATAATTACTCTAATGGGGTAGGAATGAGGAAGGAAGTATTTTCGAAGTAATATACCCGCATTTGCGTAGAATGAGATTGGGAAACAGTTTAGGAAGAACTTATCTTACTAGTCCCAAATGGGATCCGAGCCCCGATCTCCCCGTCGTTAGCAGGCCAGTCTAACATGAGAGTGACGCCTTAGGACCTTCGGCCACTGAAGTGGATAGCTACTTAAATAATCAAAAGAGTTATTATAATCCTTTAATAACAATTCCTTAAGGATTAATATATAGCTGGATTGTTCATGAGTGAAAGATATTAATAGAATTAAAATGCCTTTTGTTTCCCGATTGAGGTGGACAAGTGCATGAAACAAAGTATTAAAAATTATTAAACTCACCACACTTAAACTTCTTACAACCATCAATAATTATAATCATATTTTTTTTCATAACTTAGAGGAAACGCCATACAAAATATTAGTTTCAAAATGTTTTATTTTGTAAACACAAATACATGATTAATACAACGGGTTATATTGACGTCATTAACAATATTCAACTCATCCATTTCACCATTTTTATTTATGAAGTAAATGCAACACTTTAAAAGCTTTCGTTAGTAAATTATTTTTAGTAAACGACTGACGCCGCTACCACAAAACAGTCCCTAAAGGTGATTAAAAACAAATTGTTTGTTTTGAAACTTTTGACTGCCAACATAGGGGCTTGCAGATTATATGGTTTGACGGATGGATGGATGTATGAAAGTAGAGCTGGTAGCATTTACTAGCTGTTAAATGAGACCAGGTAAGGGAAAATTGTACTCTCGCATTTAGTCGTTTTGATGCTCAATAACAAATAAGAGTGTTTTGATTATTTGAACATGCTTATCAAATGTCATATTGGTAGTTTAGTTATGTGATTTTTTACTTAAATCAAGAGAAAGACAGGGATTTTTTATCTGATAATTGTAGTCGCACTAATTATAATTATAATGTATGTGTTTTACAGTTATATCTTTTCACACAAGGTGTGATGCCGATTTTACTGGAGGGAGAGGGGTTCTTTCCCTGGAGACCCAACTATTGTAATTAGTATCATTCAGTGGTGTATTGGAGCCGGTACTTATTTTCGAGCCAGAATAACGTTCCCCCGCTTTTTCTAGTATTTGAATGGTTCGAATGCGTTCACAAAATATACAAAATTGAATATTTGTGCTAGGAAATATTTTAAAATGAAATAATATTTATGCTTCTTCCTTGGTCATTTGTAGCAAATTGGGCTTCTTAGTGAAAGCTCTAAATCACAACTCACGTTGCGGTAGGTCAAGGCTGGGCTATAATGTGTGCTTTGTTCAATCATGCCTCACTGGGCAATGGAAATATTTCCTGTACGAATGATCTTGGAAATTTGTGGTCTTCCTAACATAAGCCTGCTGGCGGGGCACTTTACCATTCAATCACAAGAACCTTTCAAGAAGAAAACTTGGCGAAGGATTATGCACAGAGTAGGGTTGTCTCTTCAGGTCTCGCAATGCGCATTAAATAAGAGACTGGGGATGGGGGTGGGGGTGACTGTACGTTTTTCTGATTTGTGTCACGACTTACTTTCAAGAAGCATCAATATTTTTCTTGGGCTATGTCTTGTGTTTGGGTTTCAAAAATGAGTGCGAAACGAAAACAAACGTGCATGGACAAATGTGTTACTTAAAATAAGAAACAATTAGCACAGAATTGAATAAAATAAAAGTGTTGGCGTTAGTGTTAGTGAACCCGACGTGAATATGACAATGAGTAAAGTGATTTCAAAAGGAGATGGTGTTTGCGTTGTCAGTGAAGTGACTTCAAAAGAAAATAATTGGACTAGAGATAATACTAGCGATACTAATCTCAAGTCCGAATGGCCTGAAATTTGGACTGCTGTTATGTGGGACGAGAAGAAATAGGCCTTCCCATGGATTGTACGTTAAGTCTGGTAAAATTGGTGGTTCATCTTGTTCTAATGTGACAACTTTAGGTCCATTAAAATCGCAAGAACTGGAAGTTTCCAAGGACTGGAGTTCGGTGTCAATTTCATTTAATGGTAGAATTCGTACAGCGCAACTTACATTAATGGCGAAAAAAATATTTGAGCATTCACATTCCCAGTCACACATAAGTGCTGAAAACATTATACAGGAAGCTAAAACACAATCGAATGAAAAAAAATTGTAGACCGATTAAATTAAACTGAAGTTGAGGCCCCTAGCAAGGTTTTTAGAACCACATATTTTATTCCTTAATATGATAGACCATATTCTGATCATGCTGAACTGTTGCAGATGCAACAATTAAATGGTGCAGTAATATCACCTGGTTTGCGATCGAGATTTAGCGCTACAAACATCATTGACCACGTTGCGCGGGAAATTAAGTCTAGTCTGCAAACGCATAAATGAAATAAATG
Organism: Timema douglasi; assembly: GCA_901482245.1. Taxonomy (NCBI): domain Eukaryota; kingdom Metazoa; phylum Arthropoda; class Insecta; order Phasmatodea; family Timematidae; genus Timema; species Timema douglasi. The sequence continues at coordinate 43,522 of CABEEJ010003736.1, forward strand.
GAAAAGTACCTGTGATAAAAGAGTCTACAACTGCCAGTACCAAAACTACTGTTATGATGTATTTAAAATGTGAAACAGAAAAATCAACTGATTAACTTTTTTTAAAGATAGAATTACCTGATCAAACAGCGAGAACGATTACCGATCACTTAACATGTCTCAGCACGTATGGATTCGACCATACATATCTTCAGAACATTTTTTTCCCTTTTACATGTGTTGGTGCTAGTGTCATACTGGGAAGAAAATCAGGTGTTGTACAACGGCTGCAACAAACGTATCCTTCTATTATCGTGTGGCTTTGCCTTAATCATAGATTAGAATTGTTAGTTGGAGACGCAATTTCTGACGTGCATGATGTCGATAATTTCCAATCTCCCAAGACCCAAAATGAAATTAAAAAGTGTGCGTCGACGCTAAACGAATATATCAAGAAAATCGATCGTGAATTGAAAGTGAGGTGGGTTTCAAGTTCGGTTCGAACCGTGTCTGCAGTTTGGAAAAGCTATAGATCTTTGTTTTGTCACGTTGAGTTTGCAAGTGATGATACAAACCACTCGCAATCGTACCAAGCCAAATTCAAGGGCTTTACAAACATATTTCGTCGAAACAAATTGTAATGGACCTGACACTCATGCATGATATTTTATTCGAAAACTCACTTCTTTCAGAGTCCCTCCAGAGAAGAAATATGATTATTGTTCATGTTGATAAGCTAGTTCATCGTAAGGTCTACAGACACTTCTTGGACACTGGCGGACGAGATATTCCATCTAATTTGATCCCCCTTATTAAATGTTCAAAAGTTATCCCTTGCAGCTCTTCCGAATGTGAAAGAGGCTTTAGCATTATGGACCTTATGGTTACGGATACTAGACCAAGATTACTAATTAGCCATGCATCAAATCTTATGTTAATCAAACTTCACGGACCTCCGAATGAACAATGGAAACCAGACACTTACGTTTTCAAGTGGCTGAGGAATCGTCGTTCAGCAACTGATACCCAGATCAAAGCAGTCAAGGTCAGAGAACATCCAGTAGATCAGCTTTAGAAATTATTTTAAGGAGCTAAACTAAACACTGTTTTGCCTACGGCATAGTTACATCCATGCAATTATGTAAGTCATAACTCACAAGTGACATTTTAATTATTCTTAAACGCAATATTTAACTATATTGGTTATTAGTTTCTTTGTACAGATTAGAGCAGCCCTTGTCTCCTTCAACTATTAATACCATGTTTTACAGTAAGATTAGCCAATGTGTAGTATTACAATTTACGACCACGGACCACCCATTCCAGTTTTAGTAGATATATCTGAAACAATAGGTCTATAATGGATCGTGCAACCTTTGCCATTTCTACTTGTGTACACACTTTTATATTTTGAAGCTATTTCCATTGTATTTGGAATTTTAATGCGTAAAATTATTGCCTATTATATATGTGAATTCAAAAATCGTTTGTGTTACAACACACTGTGTACAGACGCCTCATTGAGAAACCCCTGATGGGAGGGTTGCCTCACATTCACAAAGTTCGTGTAGGCTTGCTACTGAACGGCTCCTTCTGCTGGCGGCAGGGCTTTGAACCCGAATGCTAAGCTTGTAGGATGGGAGACCATGTGAGGTGGACCAATATGGATGGCACAACGAAACACAAGGGCATTTCTAATTGGGTGTCTTGTCTGAAGCTTAGGATGGAATGAAGTCGGTACGAGTTTAGGTGGGATGAAAGTTAACGCAAGTTAAGATGGGACGGAGGTCACCGAAAGTTAAGGTGCGATAGAAGTAATCATGAGCTAAGATGTGATGGAAGTAATCATGAGCTATGGCGGGATGAAGTCAACATGCAAGTCACCTCGAGTGGTCAAGGAGGTCAACTACAGGTCAAAGGGACCCTGATTGTATCCTCTTTGTCTCTTTATAAGGTTGGATGTTAAGTGTTAAATATTGCTGTCCTCCACGAAGTTATCTTTTAGGTATTTTTCTGGTGCTATTCTTTGTTTCAATCGGGGAAGGGCAGATGGAAAAAAACGTAATTTTTGGGCCAAAGATTTTTTTTTTTTCAAAACTAATTTTAAAATAATATTCATGTCAGTATATTATGTTTGCCTAAGTTTAAATGCGTTGAGAATGAAAACTAATCATAAATACCTTAGAGACTTTTATTATTATTATTATTATTATTATTATTATTATTAGCACCGCGTCTTACTACCCGTTCGGGTTATACGCACTTACGCTAATGTGTAATGGTAGGGTGATTGTGAGATGAAATGGAGGACCTACAGTTTAACGTGGAATCCGAACCACGGTGGAGGCCTGGCATTCCCCACATTCACAAGATGTCTTGTCAGAGGTGAAGGAAGGGTTTGGCAATCAGATAAATCTGTGCCGCGACCGAGGATTGAACCTCGGCCGCCAGCACAGAAG